>CAJNJA010073019.1:0-20037 GCA_905231915.1 Symbiodinium necroappetens | reverse complement strand
TATGTGTATGTATAGGTATATGTATTGTACATACATACATACACGCACCAGGCTGCCTCCTGGCTGGAACGCGAGGCCGGGAGTTCTTCCGGGCTTTAGGGTTTAGGATTCCTTCTAGGGTTCGTCGATTTTAGGGTTCTATGGGGTTTCAGGTTCAGAGTTTAGAGGTTTCCCGGCAAAGCCCCTACATCGTAAAATCCTAAACCCCACAAGCCCAACTTGAAACCCGGAACCTGAATCCCCGAGACCCTGAACCCTAAACCTTAANNNCCCTAAATCCTAAACCCCAAGCCTGAATCCTAGACGCTGCAGCACAAGTTTGCCCAGGGCTTTGTCGTACTTGCCGGCTGCCTTGCTGTCCCGACTTTGCGCCGACTGAGACCCCTGGCAGCCACCTGCAAAATGTGATGATTTAGGGTTTAGGGGTGTAGGGTTTAGGGTTTACGGTCCAAGTCTTCGGTTAGGGCTCTAGGTTTTAAGGGTTTACCTGCTGCAACAAGCCTCAAAGCATCTGGGGTGTAGTCCTGAACTGAACGATACAAGTCTTAAAGCAATAGATTAGTAATTAGGGCAAGCGGGCCAGCCGGGATGGTCCTTGATTCCAGTCGGACGTGGTTCTCACCTACCTAAACTCGCCACAACCCGGCGTATTTTTTCGTAAGTTCTTCTTATATGAACCGTGATATAGACTGTATTAATTAGAGGGGCCCTACAAAAAGGTAGGTTTAGGTCCCTAAACCCCTAAACCCTAAACCCTTACGAAACCCTAAACCCCTAAACCCTAAACTTTCCCTAAACCCTAAACCCTTACTAATCCCTAAAAGGTTGAGGTAAAGCCCGGACCAACTACGCTTGAGAGTCGAGGCTCGGTGATCTATTTTGCATCCCCGACATCCGGCTCGCTAAAACCCTTAAACCCTATATAAACCCTAAAACCCCTAAACACTACCTGGACCCTTAAGAACCTCCGGTTTTTAGGGTTCCTTATTATGATTTCCTTATAGAAGTCCTTAAAAGGAGGGTTTTTTGGGGGTCTAGGTAAACCCTATTCACCCCCTAACCCCAAACCCTTTTGGTTCCCCAGTAGTACCCTTTTTGACCTTCTTTGTTTAGGGTTCCGTTATTTACAAAAATGGATACCAGGAACAACTGCCCCTCAGGCTGAACTCCTACGCCGGGCGGCGAATGCCGAGCCAGGGGGCAACCGCCCTTCGTCCGGCCACCTAAACCCTAAACCCTAAACATGTTCATGTTGTGCTTTTTGTGTCTGGGGTTCGGGTTTAAGGTCGAGGGTTTAGCTTCTGAGGTTTACACCCCATCAAGTTTAGCGGGACAGCTTCCTGCCGCGCTGCTTGAGGGGCTGCTCCTCTCTTATGTTAATCGACACAATCGCCTGCTTTCACGGCAATGAATAGAGAAGTCTGGGCAAGCTTTCGACCCCTCCTGAAAGCACATCTTCAAGCTTATCTTGTGGCCCTAAACTCTAGCCAAAGCCCCTTTCTAAACCGTGCAAACCCCCTAAACCCTAAACCCTAAACCCTAAAAGCCCTAAACCCTAAACCCCAAACCCTGCCAAAAAGGCGGGGAGCGACGCTACAGCCTGGGTCGCACGACGACGGTTCCAGGCACCCTGGAGCTCTCCGAGAGCCCTGAGGCGGGGCGTTGAGATTTTCATAAGGATAGAGAGCGGGGGGGAGGGTGTCATCTAAATAAAAAAAACATATAGAGTGTATATATATATATATAGTTTGTATATATATATATATGTATACATATATATATATGTATATATATATATATCTAGAGTATATTTTATGTATAGATTTATGTGTGTATGTAGGTGTATTTCATAAGGATAAAGAAGGGGCATGTCATCAATATTTGGGGGGTTTGCAAAAAATAAGGTACCTTATTTTGGGTTCCTTATAATAAGGGTCCTACTATTTAGGGTACTATATTAGGGTCCCCTATTTTCGGAGACCCCCATATATGTAGTATATTTTATGTACATATTAATGTGTGTATGTATGTTTTTTTGTTCATTTGTATGTGTATATGTACGTACAGCGCAATGTGTATGTGCATGAGTATGCGCATGTGCATCTGCCTGTGAATGTGCACGTGTATGTGTATGTCTATGTGCACGTGTATGTGCATGTGTATGCGTATGCATTCATGCACGCATGTACGCATGTCGGGCTGCCGATGTCCTCAAGTAGCCAAAATCCTTGCTAATACGATCATCAATCATCATCGACTTAAAAGTATCATCGTAGTAACACACAGTACTAATGCAATGAAAGCAATAGTAGTGACACAGTATGACAATAAGAAGAATTTTGATAAATGGACATTGCTGGCTGTGCATCCCTGTCGTATCATCCTTTATCCTGTGCCGTCAGCGGGACGGAGGATGTCTAACCTTTGTTCCGAGCCCCTGCAACTAGATTCTTCCCAAGGCCCCAAGAAATCCCCTAATAACCCCGAAACCCCTAAACCCCTAAATCCTAAACCCCTAAACCCCTAAATCCTAAACCCCTAAACCCCTAAATCCTAAACATCTAAACCCTACACCATCTATTCGAGAGGAAAGCCCGAGCCGCTGCCAAGCATGAATCCACATGCATCCTCTGAGTCCTAGTCTTACTTCGTAGCTGAGTAGGTGACATTTACTTGAAGGTTCATGGGTAGTTAGAAGTGGGGTTATAAGTAGGGTGACTGTAATTTTAACCCACATTAGGGGCCTTATAACCCCATTTATAGCTACCCATGAACCTCCAAGTAACTTTTTGGGGCTTGCATGAACCCTACGATTATAGCTTAAAAGCTTAGCCTTTTTTGGGCTGAGGGGACTCAGCCCCGAAGTACGTTTACTTGAAGCTTCATGAGTTAGACGCAGGGAAGAGTTGAGGTTAGGGTTTAGGGTATAGAGTCTAGGGTTTAGGGGTTTAGGGTTTAGGGGTTTAGGGGTTTAGGATTTAGGGGTGTATCTTTTAGGGTTTACCTAAACCCCCAAAAAGTAGGTAAAATAATGGCCCAAAACCCATAAAAAAGGCTATTATTCTACATACAGGCAGGGAAGAGTGGAGGATCTAGCTCGCCGCCCAGAGGTTTGCAGTGTGCTGGAGGCATTCTGGGGCAGCCTCGGCCGCATCTGAGTGTACATGGCTATATCTAAGCCATATTAAGGGACTTAGAACCCATATTAAGGTGTACATGGCTGGTTTCAGTCGGTGGTAAAGGCTGTGGACCGGGGAGTTGCGGATGTGGGACTTTCCGAAAATTAGGGGTACCCTCATTTTGGGGTCCTTGTTTTCAGGATCCTATTTTAGGGTACTATATTAGGGTCGGAAACCCCCATGTTGCTAATTAGTTTTGGAGCAACAACAAGAATGACTGAGAATCAGGCTATGAACTGCTCTTTATGCGATGCTTCTGATGGACGGTCGTTCAAGACATGTCCGATGCCCAAGAGGTGATCAAGTACTACGGAGAGAAGTGCATTGAGACATATGTGCAAATTGCTTTAAATACTGCAGGCCCGCTCTGTAGAGCACAAGGAACTGAAGTGATTAGGACATGCAGAGGTTTAGCCCTCACGGCAGACGGTGGCGACAACCAAGCGACGGTTGTTTGAAACACACTTCACATGCTCAGCAGACACTAGTCCTGCTCTGGGAGGACTTCTTTATGCTCGCTAACAGTACCGCAGCAACGTCAATTTGCACTGTCAACCGTAATGTCACCCTTCTCTTTGATTATGTGAGTGTTCTTTACCTCACGGTCAGGACGCAGATGGTTCTGTCTAATCAGTACTGATTCTATCTTATCTGCCTTCCTGGCTTGGGTGTACAGGTTGCACGTCGAAACGGTACACCCAGCACGTGGTAGCCGCCTGTACGAAAGGACGGCATCGTCGTCGACATTTTGGTCGAAGTTGTCTTCGTGTTACTCGTATGTAGTATTTGTGATACTAGTACTTGTACACATACCCTAAAAACCCTAAATCCTAAACCCTGAACCCTGAACCCTAAACCCTAATACCAGTACTGTACTCGAAGCCGTGGTCGTCGTAGTGGAGCCGGAGGAAGAGCCTGACCGGATATGGGTGCTGGCCATATGGTCAACCTCTGGGCCTCCGGTAGATTTGAGTTTAGGGTTGAGGGGCTTAGGGTTTAGGGTTTAGGGAGTTTAGGGAGTTTAGGGTTGAGGGTTAGATAGTGATGGTGTCTGGAGGTCAAAATGCTCATGGTGAGGGCTCCAAGACATAGGTTTTGTGGCTTTTGAACTTCATCCGGACATGGCGCAAACACGAACAAGCCTGAATGCATGATGTCTTACAGGCAGCCCCAGCTTCTTCGTGCAGTGCACGGGCGGCGATGCGTCCTTCCCTGGTGCCAAGCAGCAGGACGCGTTGATGTAAGGTACTGCGCGGGCCTCAAAGTTGCTTTGCGTCTGGCCCCCCTGAACCCTGAAGCCTAATGCAGGGGCCCAAACGGTTGTCAGTACTATTGTTTTGCACGGCTTTTGGGATTCTTCTTAAAATTATACTATACTATGTAGCATGCCCCCCAAACACTAAACCCTAATCATCATTAAGGAAATTATACTATACTATGTAGCATGCCCCCCAAACCCTTTTCTAACCCCTAAACACTAAACCCTAATCAGATTGGTCTTTCGGACTCCCTAGGGCTGACGAAAAAGGGGGCGATTAACAAAAAAACTAATCATCACTAAAAAAAACCCTAAACCCTAAACCCTGATCATCATTAAGGCCCCTTGAATTATCTATTGCTGGCCGGTTTTGAGCCAATACAACCTGCTCCCGGGGCTGTAGATCGTCGTTGGTGCCAGGTTTGGGGGTTTTAAGGGGGTTTAGGGGTTTTAGGGGGTTTTAGGGGTTTAGGGGTTTGGGGGTTTTAAGGGTTTAGGGGTTTTAGGGTTTAGGGGTTTAGGGGTTTGGGGGTTTTAAGGGTTTAGGGGTTTAATGGGTTCGGGTTTAGGGTTTCGGGTTTAGGGGTTTAGTTTCGTGTTTCGTGGAAATGTAACCAAGGCAGGAAAATGCACACGAGACGCGAAGACGATTAGGAAGCAACACAACCACGACCACCGCCACTAATAACCACGGTTCATGATATAAATCCTGCATTACCTTAAGGACCCTAAACTATGGGAATTATGGTATATTCCTTTATGGGTGATTCAGGATTTCTAGTATCATCAACCGTAATACCTTGAGAAAGACACTTAACGAACACGTCAGCGGCCCACAGTCCACAGAAGAGTTGCCATACTTCGCTGCCCCCGCCCCCCTCCCCCGCAGCCAGAAGACTCCTTGAGGCCCTATACGTTGCATGTGAACAGACCACTGCAACAGCTAGCATAGGGTTTAGGGTCTAGGGTTTAATCTTTAGGGTTTAAGGTTTAGGGTTTAGGGCTTAATCTTTAGGGTTTAAGGTTTAGGGTTTAGGGTTTAGGCCACATGACAGGGGCCTCAAGAATTGCCAATACGATTTTGGGGTTGCTCGGTTAGAATTATAGTATGACTTCTGTCCGCAACCGCCCCAAATCTTTATGAAGGCCCCCATATTCTCAAGGCAGCTCATCTCCCTAAACCCTAAACCCTGGTCACGACTGTTGGGCTTCGGGTCTGGATTGCAGGAGGACTGACCGAGCTGGCGAAAAGAGAAAAGAGAGAGGGAAGAGGCGAATCACACCCAAGCTTCAGAACGGCTAGGGTTTTTTCAGGCTTTAAGAGTTCAGGGGTTTAGGAATTCACGGTTTCGGGGGGGTTTTAGGGTCTAGGGGCTTAGGAAGAAATTTGTCGAAAGGACCTCCATGCAGATGTGCCAGTGAAGGAAGTTGCCGATCAGCTGCCGGGCTCGTCCTTTTAAGAAGGGCGTCCAGATAGTTACTGGTAGCAATAGTCCCCTAAACCCTAAAACCCTAAACCCTAAACCCTAAAACCCTAAACCCTAAACCCTAAAACCCTAAAGCCCTAAACCCTAAACCCTAAAGCCCTAAATCCAGAACTCCTACAACCCCGCATCCGATACTTAAAGCTTAGATTAAACCCCAAGCCCTGAAACCCTAAAACCCTAAAACCCTAAAACCCAAAACCCTAAACCCTAAACCCGAATCCGGTACCGTGCCTTTGTCATGTAAGCTACAAGATACACCAGAACTCCCTTCCAAAAATCCAGAACTCTAAGAACCCCAAGTCCGACGCCTAACCCCAAGCCCTAAAACCCCTCACCCTGAGCCCTAAGCCCTAAACCCTGAACCCTACTGTTGATGATATAATTCCTGCATTCCCTTAAGGGCCCTAAACTATGGGAATTATGCCTAAACCCTAAACCCTAAACCGTGACTTTCTATGGGTTCTGCAGGATTCCTATTCTCATCAACCCTCGGGGGCCCTAGGAGGCCCTCAACCTTAATTGGGGGGGTTCTGGTTTCTGTTCCCGGGATCTCAGCAAGAACCTAGAACATGAGCAAAGAGCAGCATCCGGCTGCGGGTTGAGGGACAAGTTGCAAGTACTCTTACTGGCTCAGGGGTTTAGGGGTTTAGGGGTTTAGGGGTATAGGGGTTTAGGGGTTTAGGGGCTTTGGGTTTAGGTTTAATTACATGCTGGCACATCCGAACCCTGAAACCTTACCGGAGCCTCATGAACAAAAATTCATACAGTAACCCTGAGGCCCTGAGCCCTAAACCCCACACCCTAGAGCGCACAACAACCAAAAGCCCTAAACGCTAGGCGCGAAGCCCTAAGCCCTAAGCGCGAAACCCAAAGCCCTAAACCCTAAACACTAAACCCTAAACCCAAAGCCCTCAGCCCCAAACCCTAAACCCAAAACCCTAAGCCCTCAGCCCTAAACCCTAAACCCTAAACCCCAAGGCCCTAAGCCCTAAACCGACTCCGAGGCTGTATAGCTACCACGACCCCGAGAACCCGGAGCGGGGCATGCTCTACAAAGATATGTTAAAAGGGTTTTGGTGGTTTGGGGTTTAGGGTTTAGGGTTTATAGGGTTTAGGGTTTAGGGTTCAGGGTTTACAGGATTTAGGGTTTAGGGTTTAGGGTTCAGGGCATTTTTTTACAAGGTTGTTGGGTTTGGTGTTTAGAGTGTAGGAATTTAATGTAGGGCATGTTTGCACGTTTCTTCTTCAACTTCTAGTCAATCCCTGTAGCCTAGCGGGTTAGGCAAGGCTACCAGGAAGTTCGGAGCAGCTTGGACTGTTGAGTTTAGGGTGTGAAGGTTCAGGGTCCTAAAGGGTTCCGGGAGGGTACTGCAAGGGGGTGAGGGCATATGACTTAGGAGGGCTGAAACAGTTGAGAGCTTTAGGATTTGAGGGTTGGTCGCCTTTGGATTTGGGACGCTAAACCCGAAATCCTGAAGCCCAAACCCTTAAGGGTTTAGGGTTGAGGGTTTTAGGGTTTAGGGTTTGGGGAAAATCGGAGGTATTTGGATCATGGTCACCTCTAACCTGGAAGCTGATCTCCAACCCAAGGCTTAATTCTCACTGGAACCCCTAGACCCCTAAACCCCTAAACCTACACTTTAAACCCTAAACCCTAAACCCCTGAAGCCCCAACCCCTAAACACTTTAACCCTGGTGCCACTAAACTCTAAGCCCTAAACCTCGAGACCACAACCCTAAACCCTAAACCCCTAAACCCTAAAACCAAGCTCCAGAGTTGCAGGCCTGCTCTAGGAAGCTGATTTAAGAAACCTTGGGGTCTTTAGGGTTCCATTAAGGGGCCTATATAGTCTTCTGTAAGGGTTTAGGGTTTAGGGGTTTATGGGTTTAGGGTTTAGGGTTCCATTTTAAGGGTTTAGGGTTTAGGGGTTTAGGGGTTTATGGGTTTATGGGTTTAGGGTTTAGGGTTCCATTTTAAGGGGCCTATATAGGGTTCTATCAGGACTCTGACTAATATAGAAACCTGGTGTAGAAACCGTGGAACCATGGATCCTAGCTTATCAGGGTTAAACATTAAACCCTAAACCCTGTAGTATATTACGGTTATACATTAAACCCAAAGATCCGCAATCCGCACACATCTTAAGCCCTAAACCCTAACACCCTGACACATCACGAGATCCAGAGCTTCCATTTCAGGAGATAAATTACTACACACTTGAACTTTTCGGGTTCAGGGTTTAGGGTTTAGGGTTTGGGATAACATGATCCTTTATAGAACTGAAAGTGTACACTTTTTTGTGCTTATGAACTCAACAACTAAGTCCATTCCAGGAGCGCAAGTTCATGGAACTGCCGACGCCTGTCGTCAAAGTCTACTTCCCAATGGTCGACCTAGACGAAGAGGCGCAACCCTAAGCCCTGAACCCTAAACCCAAAGCCCTAAACCCTAGACCCTAAGCCTTAAACCCTCAGCCCTAAACCCTAAGCCCTAAACCCTAAGCCCTAAACCCTAAACCCTAAGCCCCAAACCTTAAACCCTGAACCGTACGCGCTGGGGTGTGGCGTTTACGAGGTTCTGTTGAACTGACAGACCGCATGGGTCTTTCAGACCGCTACTGATGTAACGGCCCCTCAAGAAGAGCCCACCTAAACCCTACACGCTGAACCCTAAGCCCTGAAGCCTAAACCATGAATATTGTGAATTCCCGCATCTTTTGACAGCGCCTCTTACTTAGCGGTTAAGTTGGTAATTTTGGGCGTTAAGTAAGCCCTTGAAACATAAATGCTTAACTTTTTCGGCAAGTGAACTCCCAAGCTAAGTTTAGGGATCCGTTGACAGCAGCTAGAATAGCAGCTAAGGATAGATGGGGCTGGGGGAGAGTGTTTATAAAGGTAAGCCCCAGAAGCCTTCTTGAAAACTCACCGGCTCTGATGATGGCAAGCCCAAATCCACACCAAAATGTACCCCAATAGTATATACTTTGGCCCCAAAGTACCTATATAGGGACTACTTTAAGGCCAAGGTATATGCTATTTAGGTACATGGACCCTTAGGGACAGGGTTAAGGTTCGATCCTCATCGTGCTCTTCAGAACGACACCCCCGAGCCTCAAGCCAGAAATCAAAGAGACCTCGTCCGAAGTCTTCAGATCCTAGCGCACCTACTCTGTCCCATGATCCTCCAAGTACTTTGGGGGTTCGAAGAGCGAGTACCTATAGCAAGGCTATCCTTGTAGCCAGGTCCGTATATGTGTAGTTCTCTGAATTAGGGTCCCTTTTTAGGTCCTCAATATAGTACGGCACCCTTATAAAGGGGACCCTAATTTAGAGGACTACCCATATACCTACACCCCTAAACCCTAAACCCCTATTTCAAAACATCGCGGGTCCTGGTCCGGTTGGGAGTTTCCGGAAATTAGGATACCTTATTCTAGGGTCCTTATACTAAGGATCCTACTATTTAGGGTACTATATTAGGGTCCCCGATTTTCGGAAACCTCCGGGTCTGAGGACCCCCCCTATAGCTTTCCTCCGCCGAAGGTCGGACCGCCGCGCTTTGCGAAGGGTACGCACAAGCTGACCCCTCTGATGGATGCACCCCCTCCTTCCCAGGAGCGG
The DNA here is from genome assembly GCA_905231915.1 of Symbiodinium necroappetens. Taxonomy (NCBI): domain Eukaryota; class Dinophyceae; order Suessiales; family Symbiodiniaceae; genus Symbiodinium; species Symbiodinium necroappetens. The sequence goes on along the minus strand of CAJNJA010073019.1, from coordinate 10,492 downwards.
CTTGTGGTTTCTGGGTTAGGGTTAAGGGATTAGGGCTTAGGGCTCATAAGGCCTAAGGTTCCGGGTTAGGGGTTGGGCGGCTGGGGTTTGAGTTTAGGGTCTTGCGGTTTGGAGCTCCGCACAAGGAAAGTGCAGAGGTAAGTAGGGCGCTGGATCTCTCTTATGTGTCTGATGGCTGCGGTGATGCCCGAAACCCCCCAAACCCTACAAAGCCTAAACCCCAAACCTAAGCCGTCTCATAGTCCCATCATGCGGAGCCGCGCCATCCCCCACATGAACTCCACCCCCGGAGCCTGCTCCTAGCGCACGGCTCTGCCGGTCTTTTTTTCTGAACTTTACCTAAGTTTCGGATCCTAAGTCTAGGACATTTTCAGGGGTAGTTACCGTTATTGGAGCCGTATGGAAGGTCTAGAAGCCTTATAGAAGCCCTACATACCCCAAACTTCCCACCTGCAGCTTCCTTTAAAGTATGGAATAAACTTCCAAACCCTTCCACTCTGTTCCCTATACCCCTATAAACCTTATAAGCCCGATAAGCCCTAGACCCTTTCAGCCCTATAGCCCTTGACCCTCTACACCCTAGCCACTCGAAACCCTATAACACTAAGCCCGTTGAGCCCTATACCCCCCTAAACCCTAAACCCTAAGCTTTAAACTCCCTAAACCCTAAACTCTAAACCTTTTAAACTGCCCTAAACAAACCCTAAACCCTAAGCCCTACAGCAGCCCTAGCCCTGACGTGGCACACGGCTGCAGGAGCCTCCGACCGTCCGCGCATTCTGCCCTGCCGGCTCAGCCATCATCATGGACATGCGGGCGCGGGTTCCCAGAGAGCCCAAGACTACTACCGTTTCGGGTTCAGGGTTTAGGGTTTAGGCTAAAAAAATATACCTTTCAGCATAATTTTGAGGCCCCTATATAATTATTGGGTTTTTCTGGCTGGGCTCTCTGTGGTTAGGGCTTGCCTGGTTACTTGAACTCCATGCAACCTACCTTTTCTATGGCTCCTCATGAGCATTTCCTTACAGCCTTTGAAAATGCAGGTTCTTGAGGGTTAAGGTAGAATTTAGGGTTCGGCTCGAGGTCTCTCGTCTGCGGGTTTTGAACACCGAGTCTCTGCCTCAGAAAGCCTGAAGAAAAAAACAAAAACAGCCGAAGCATCCAAAGACCCACAGTATACCGAAACCCATAAACCCTAAACCCGAAGCCCTCAACCCTGAAACCCTAAATCTCACAAATCGATAACCTTTCAGGGTTTATAGGGCTTAGTGTGTTTAGGGTTTATAGGGTTTAAGAATCCAAAGACACAGCTCTTAAGCCTAAGCCTGGCAAGTCTCCTTTGTTGCCTTTCTTTTGCTTAGTTGCTTTCGAAATCCCCTTGTTTAGGGTTTAGGGTTTAGTGTGTTTTAGGGCTTTGGGGTTTTAGGGTTTAGGGTTATAGGGCTTTAGGGTTTATTGGCTTTAGGGTTTTAGGGTTTAGGGTTTAGGGTTCCTGCCAGCGAGGACATAGAGGATTCTGGTTTCTGCTGCGGCTGTAAAGAGTGGAATGAGTCCGACTTCCCTCTCTTGGTTTCTATTGGGCTACCTTGCAAAGGCAGCAGAGGCGGCGCATATTTCCCATCTTGGCGGAAAACCTTGGGTTTTCAATCAGTGCCCACCAAATCTCAACCCTTAACTAGTTGGAGCCTTCTGACGACAAGGACAACTCGTTTAAGAACGGCTTAAGAAAACCTATGCAGCACAGCTTCATGGCCGAACACACTGCGCCATGCTTTTTCCACCCACCCACCCACCCACCCACCCACACACACACACACACATACACAAGCGCATGCACGCACGATTCTCTCCCTCTCTCTCTCTCTCTCTCTCTCTCTCTCTCTCTTTGTCTCCCTCTCTCCCTCTTGCACTCCGTCTCTCTCGATGCGTGTATAGTGTTCCTCACCCTTGGCCCTCCATCGGAATCCGGGTTTAGGGTTCAGGGACCCCAAACCCTAAACCCTAAACCCCAAACCCTAAACCCCAAACCTATAAACCCTAAACCCCAAACCCTAAACCCCAAATTTTCAGGTGTGGCATGGAGGCACGGCGAATCTATCTGCCATGGCGCGGCCGATGCTGTCTGCTCTTCGGCTCGGACTTTGAGACCCGATAGCCCAATCCTTAGGGTTTAGGGTTCAGGCTTTAGGGTTCAGGGTTTATTTTAGGGTTTAGGGGTTAGGGGTTAGGGCTTAGGGTATAGGGTTTAGGGGTTTAGGGTGTAGGGTGATGCTCCAAAGCACTATCCAACACGACCCTGGGATCTTATTATTTTTTCGGCTTTGAGTCCAAAGCTGCGGATTTTTGTTTTGAATGCTGTGGGTACAGTCGCTCTTCCGCAGGGGCCAAGCCCTAAACCCTAAACCCCTAAACCCCTAAACCCTAAACTTCCAAACCCCTAAACCCCTAAACCCTAAACCTTAAGCCTTAAAGCCAAACCCTTCTGATGGTGAACCAGGTTCACTATGCTGGGCCAGATTACAGCGAGGACGTGCTCAAGGAGCTAGCAGGGAGAAGCAAGGGTTTAGGGTTTAGGGTTCAAGGTGGGTAGGACGGAGAGTAGGTTTAGGGCTTTTTGGTAGTTTTGCCTGGGATTCGGGTTTAGCAGGTATAGGGTTTAGGTGCTTATCAACCACCGTACACGGCATGTCGAGACCTAGAGCGAGAATCGCTGGGTGTTGCTGCTACATGTGCTTTGGGCCTTCGATGAACAGTTCAAGTCATAGTCTCAACATCATCACCTCAATCACTCCGGATGCCTTTACAGTCTGCATGGCATTTCCCAAACCCTGTTCAAACCTGCTCAGGGCACTCGAATATCGCAGAATCTACGGACTATTGCAGCCCCAGGATGGCGGCAGCATCCCGCTGCATGGCACACTCTTGGCTTTTCGTGTCGTGATGGGAACCAGGATGCATGTTGAAGGCTCGGGATTCACGAGCTCTCATTTCTCGCTTCAGTTGCTCTAAGCTGGTGGCGTTGAGCAATCCTAAGCCCTAAACCCAAAAATGCAACCTAACGACCCTAAACCCTAAACTGGATTGCTGGGGTATGAGTAGAGGGCTTTACACAGCGCTGGTGTGCCCACGGTCGAAGCCCACATGTGTAGTTCTCTATATTTTGGGTCCCTTCTCCTTTGTGTAAGGGAGCGATACTATCTGGGGGACCTAAAAAGGGATCCTCCTAATTTAGAGAACTGCCCGCATATAAATGTAGATGCAGAAGTGCCAGGAGCCGAAATCTAAACCCTTGAGCCCCAAACTGGAAGCTCTTCGAACGCTCCAGCGCTGGGCTTTGGCTTTGCTTTTGCCCGGGCTGGGCCGAATGGAAGTCCTCTGACCCTGAAAACGCCATAGAGCTTGGAATTAACCCAAGACCCGAAAACATAAACTCCCGAGAAAGCCGTTAACCCTAAACTTGAAGTCTAAACGTTGCCCAACAAGGTCTTTTGGAACTTGCTACTGGTGCTACCACCGCGGAGCCGTGTCCGCAGCGGCTATTCAGCAGCTGTCTCCTCGCGGTGCCTCGGCAGCAACATGAACTCAAGATTTGAAGAGAATGAACTGGCGGTAGCAACAAAACCCCCTAAACCCTAAACCCTCAACTCCTAAACCGCCTTAACCCCCTTAACCCAACTGCAGCCTTTGTTTCTTGGGGGTCGTTTTGGAGTACTGAAGTGCTACGGTTGATGATATAAATCCTCCATTACCCGTAATAAGGTACATACCATAGCTCCCATGGTTTACTTGGAGGTTCATGGGTAGTTATATGTGGGGTTATATGTAGCATAACTGTAATTATAACCCATATTAGGGGACTTATAACCCCATTTGTAACTACCCCTGAACCCCAAAACCCTATAGAACCCTTTAAAGGAACCCTTACAGGAACCCCATAACCCCATTTATAACTACCCCTGGACCTCCAAGTAGGGTCCTTAAGTACTAGCAGAAGGCCGAACGACCGTTGAGGAGTCCTCAGGCCCTAGGAGCAAGGAGCTTGAATGTTTTAGGGTTTAGGGGTTTAGGGTTTGGGGTTTAGGGTTTGGGGTTTAGGGTTTAGGATTTAGGGTTTAGGGTTTAGGGTTTAGGGTTAAAATCCTAAAACCCAAGCCCTAACCCCCAATGTAGACTCTCGATTAGTAAGCCCACTGCGTCAAAAGGATGTCACTTTCAATTCCGACATTACTGCCCCTTTAAAGGTGACACGAGCTTCGTGTAGAGGTCTGAACAATCAGCATAATGCTATCATTGTGAATTGTTAAGGCGGTCAGCGCTTCAGTTGACATGTAGGGCGAGAAGGAGTCAAGAACTTGCAGTCCAGATGTTCACTCACAAGATCATGTACCTGTACCTAAACCCATGAACCCTAAACCCCACACCCTAAACACTAAATTAGACGCAACCTAGAGCCGTGGCCCTGAAAGTAGGTTTGGGTTCTAGGCTTTTGTCAAGGGTCTACACTATTATCCGTAGTTGGGTTTCGAGAGCCCAGTCGCTTCGGTGTTGAGTGGGCTTAATGTAGGAACCCGATTAAGAAACCCTGGCCCTATAACCCCCAATATATCAGGCTTCATATGAAGAACCCTAATAATGACCCAGAGTTTCTTAATCAGGTTCCTATATTAGTGTCGATGGATGTCACTTCACCGTCGAACCGCCGCCCCACCGGCATTTTTTGCATGTTGTCAGTTGTGCGTAGCTGCCTCTATGCTGAGTCACTAAGGGTGGCCCTCCTGGCCTATTCCAGCCTACTTTGTTCTTCGGCCCCTTCTAAGTTCTACGACAATTAAGTTGAAGTTAAGACATGGGAAAGGATAGGTTGAAGACTATACGGTCGGCTATTTACTAGTAGTGCCCTTGCAGTCCCTAGCCCCACAGCCCAACAATCTTCCGGATCAGAAGTTACCCAACTCTATCAAGGTTTAGGGCACACCTAAGCACTTGCACTGCGAATCAGAGCCACCAAGCTCTGTAGCCAATGCCTGCAAAGTTTGAGCTAGAGCACTGCCCCATCCCTTCACGGAAGCGCGTGCACGCACGCGCACACACACACACACACGGGGCGACACACGCACGCAATGTATGTGTATGTGAATGTCTGCTTGTTTGTTTGTTTGTTTGTTAATTACCTATCTGTGTAGAAATTCATATCTGTATATTTGTATATTTGTATGTTTGTTTGTATGTATATTTGTATGTATGCATGTATGATGTATGATGTATGTATGCATGTATGCATGTATGCATGTATGCATGTATGCATGTAGGCAGGTAGGTAGGTAGGTAGGTAGGTAGGTAGGTAGGTAGGTAGGTAGGTAGGTACGTATGTGTATACATATGTTTTACTTTCCATCCATCCATCCATCCATCCATCCATCCATCCATCCATCCACCCACCCACCCACCCACCCACCCACCCAGCCACCCAGCCACCCAGCCACCCAGCCACCCATCCATCCCCATGCGGTCCATCCATCCAACCATCCATCCATCCATCCATCTATGGATTTATCGATCTATCTATCTGTCTATGTATCTATCTACCTGTATCCGCTCAACAACCCTTGTTTGGATGCATAGACATGTACATATGGATATGGATGTAGATGTAGGTTCAAAGATAGATATACACCCTCCGAGCACCCGTTTCAAGGTTTCGGGTGGTTCTGGTGGATGGCGCCGGGCAGAATCGTCGGATGTGTGTTGCGAAGTCTTGATCAAATTTTCCTCGATCGTCGTAGGGCTTGCCATTGCCCTGACACCTAAACGGTGGAAGAATAACTTAACAACGAACAGTGATACCTGAACCCTAAACCTCAAAAAGTGATATCAGCATATGGTAATAACGAATTAAAACAACACCAAATGAAGCCGTTACCCGAACCACGGAATCCAAACCGAAGCCCTCGCCTCCAAACCCTAAAACCCTAAACCCCCTAAACCCCCTAAACCCTTAAAGGAACCTTGAAACGAATCCTTCAAGGAGCCCCCTACAGATCTTAAAGCCATGAAACCCTACAGGCCGGCTCCTTTGCCAACATCTGGTGGTCCCCGAGACGCAGGTCTTCTGTGCGTGCCACGGCAGAAAGGGTTCCTTTTAAGGGCTCCTTTAAGGGTTCCTTTAAGGGTTTTTTCGGGGTTTAGGGCTTGGGGTCTACTTGGAGGTTCATCGGTAGTTATAGGTGTGGTTAACTGGCTAATTGCAGCAGCCCCTCTGTGCACCCGACCTGGACCTCAAATAACCTACCGTTTTGAGGACTTGTAGAATTCGAAATGTTCTCGGTGGTTTTATCAGCCCTAAACCCTAAGCCCTAAACCTTAACCTGCATCGCCCAGGCCCATTCGGTCCGACCGTTTTTGGGCTCCATCAGTCATCCTCTGGCACTTCTCCGCAGCACCACTCGGAGTTGCCATGCCCCTTCGTATGTCCTCATCCGCTCCGTTTGCACTGAAGCACTTCTGGGCTCGCAGACACCCATCCCTCCCGTGCATTTGCGTCCAGCCGTCTACGGTGATGGACTTGTTTCGCCTTTTACAGGACCGTCAGCAGCATGGGCCGTGGAGAGAAGACACAGAGAAAGAGAGAGAAAGAGAGAGGGAATGAATCAAACGAGCAGAGAGAGATGGAGAGGGAGATAGCGAGAGAGAAAGGAACTCCGAGACAATGTCAGCAAGACGGCCTGGAGGACAGCTTTTCCTCCCCAGGCAAAATATTCCGCAGCAAGTTGGTGTTGCAGACCTCTAGCGACGGAGAGGAAGGGGAGAGGGGAGGCCCTGGAGCCCGTACAGCTAAGGTGTACTCGAGGAGGTGCTCATCAATCTTTGGCGGAAGAATAAATCTGCTGTCCCGGAATAGCACTTGCAGGCTGGAGAGCAGTACCAAACTTTCCCACTGCAAGTAGAGACAGCAGCACCTGGCCTGAAAGATCTGGACGAAACATGGTCAACCTCGATATTTGGAATCGGGCCGGATCATGCGAAGCCACCGCCAAGATGAGGCCGACAGCTTCAGTTTGATGCCGACTGCCGGGCCGGAGACCAAGGATCCATATCCTGACATACGGGGACGGAGGAACGAGACACCAACCTACAGCTAAAACCCGATTAGTGCAACGGTACGATGAGCCCAGGTCGGCAGAGTGGCTGGAGACCGAGCACGCCGCCGAGGAGGATGATAACCGCCGTGAGCGGCAGAAGCAGCAGGAGCTCGAAGTGCCCGGGGGAAGACCCCTGGACTTCTGCTTGGATCTAGCTAAAGATTCATTTGGCTGCATCCCCTAAAAACAAGGCGGAAGCCAGTGCGCAGCACAGTGGTAACGTGCGAGGAACTGCCGTCTGAAACCCTGTGGACGTAAGCCGCTGTACACTATGGTCTCGATTCTCCAAGAAGTTCAGGGGCTCAGGGGTGAATGTCCGTCTGACATGACGGCACTGCGAAGATCGATACATGCGTACCATTGCAACGGAGTCGTATAGCACTACAACCCTCCAACACCCCTTGAAAAGGAATTTGCTCCACCTATATGCAGGGTCCTAGAGCTCTCCAGCCCTTCAAAACCACTCAAAAGGAGTTTGCTCCACCTATATGAAGGGTCGTAGAAATAATCCATCTATACAACCCATCGAAAAGAGTTTGTTCCACCTGCATGAAGGGTCGTAGAGCTCTTCGACCCCTCAATATTTCATGACGGCTTGGGACAAGAGACAAGCATCAAGAGCCGGCGGAAGTCCTTTCCCAGTGCGTGGAGCGCATGGTCGATACAGCGGATGCTGCCGGAAACTTCGTGAAATTGATTGATGTGCTGCGGTTTTGCATTCGACAGGGTGAAGGAGATTTTGATGCTTCAGCATCGGTCTTGCAAGAGGAGTTTACTACAACGGTTCGCTTCATCCCCGACTTTGCCAAGAACGATGGGGACGTTCAGTCGTTTCGCCTCACTCACTCGGTGAACAACACCGTTGCTGAGTTTCTTGAGCTTGTAAAGGACAGGTTGTTCCCGAAAGACAAGTTCGCCAACCGCACCCTTGTTGCAGTCTTTGAGTCGTTGATGGTAAGATTTTAGACAACGCTAAGACCATCTACCGCAAAGCCGAAGACTATGTCACAGATGCATCGCGAAAGGATGACTGCTTCTTCATCAATGCGCTTCGCTATGAGAACTTCGGGCGCTTTATGGAGCGGTATGGGAGAACAATGGAGCTTTTGCACACCCTTCAAGTGAATATGTCTCGCAAGATGATTACCGCTCGCAAAGAAGCCCTCCTGTTGTGTCTTGGACGCGAAGTCAACGCGGATGACCTTGACAGTTACAACCTTGGCCTCGTCCGCCTGGGCGAATCTCTGGTCGCAGCCAGCTGCATCACAACCGTGGCCGAGCAAAAGAAGATACTCCAGGCAGAGACAAAAGCACTCATCAAGAGGTCTAAACAAGGCAGCTGCCGATCTTGATTAAAATTGATAAAAGGAGTTCAGACAAGGGAACCCTAAAGGGAAACTTCTGTGGTTCCAGGGAAGCCCTAAACCCTGCACCCTAAGTCCGTTTCGGATCTGGGTTTCAGGGCTCGGCCTTGCAGCCGTTCGGGTTTTCCGTGAGCCGGCGTGGGGTTCCAGAAGGGTTAGGATATATAGAGGTTTTTAGAGCCGGGATTTCGGATATAGGGCTTCGGGAAACTAGGGCTCGTTTAGGCTTAGGTCTTTGCGGAGAGGGAGTTTGGGGATGTGGCGAATTGATGGTTGACGTCAGTTAATCTGGAAACCTTACAGATGTGTAATACTAGTGTTCAAGTGTTCCTTAGGGTGTCCATATTCTTGGGGAAGGCGCTTCAGATGCCATGAGCCATTGACGTTGAAGCCCCTCCCCCACACCCCAACAAGAGAACATTCAAACATACCCTTAAAACCAAAATCAAAGGGAGACCCTCAATCCTACCACCCCAAACCCTAAGCCCTCTACCCTGAAGAAAGGCACTGCTCTGCCCCAGCACATTTGGGTCGTTCTGCCCTGCGCAGCATCGGGGGAGGTGCCGCTGGGCCCTGGTCCCTCGGATGAGTTTAGGCTTTCGGGTTTACTGCGCGGCTTGAGGTTTAGGATTTAGGGTTCGCGGCAATTTTTTTGGTTGGTTACCTTTTCTGGGTTTCCACGGTGTCCATTATAGGGATTTACAAAGTATGCCTTTATAAGGGAGCGGGGCTTAGTGGTGAGATGCTTCTGCTGCAGTCTCCAGTTCGCACGACAGCCCGAAGCCGAAACCTTGCCACTTCAGGGTTTGACTGTAGCTTGCTATACCATGAAAGCGTTTGCGCCTTGAAAGGACGCTCAAGATTCGAGGTGGCGAGAGCGAGAACACAGGGCAGTTCGCCCCACATCCCTCCTCAACCAAAGATCCGCTACCCTGAAGCCTTCCTCTCAGGAGCAGTCGGCCGAATCGGGCTCCGAAGTCTGCAGCAAAACCCTAAGCCTAAACCCCAAACCGAAAACTCCGACCCACACATCAAAGAAGAGCAGCACTCGAGGCTCTGCCTACGTTGCTGGGCGGCTCAAAAGCACAGTCTCTTCCCAGCCTAGGACTAAGTCCGGGGCAGAGGGGCTTCCGGGTTTTTAGGGCTTTGGGTCGAAGGTTTAGCTGGTGTACCAACAGGTTCCTGTTGCCCTCGGGGTCTAGAGCTTAGATTCAGGCTTTAAGATATATCTCCGGCTTCAAGCGCAGCTTCATTGCAGCGTTTAGGCTTTAGCGCTTAGGTTTTAGGGTTTAAGGTTTTGGGTTGAGGAAGCTCTCTAACTAATTTCTTGTAGCATGCTCTTTCTTATGGAAGGTTTTCTTGGGTTTGTAAGTGCTTTCTGGGGGCTTATTACTTTCAGAGCCCTATAGCATAGCGATTGCTTACGGAAGTCGCCTTTTACATTGTGCTATGAGCTAAGAAAGGTTTAATGTCTCTCACCACACCCTAAATCCAAAACTCTGAACCCCCAAAAACTGCCGGACTTTTAGCTTTGATGTACTTGGTCTCTCGGAAGGTCCCTAAGCCCTAAACCCGAAACCCCTAAACCCTAAAACTCTAAGCCCCGAATGCCCCGAAACCCTAAACCCCTAAACCCTAAAAGCCCTTAAGGCCTAAACCCTAAACCCCTAAACCCCTAAGCCCTAAACCCCCAACCCAGGGTCGCTTCTGGTTTGGAGCATCAGAGGTCTGAATCTCAGGGGGCCAGGTTCAGGTCTGCAGGGTCGAAACCCTTGAACCCATAAGCCCAAAACCCCAAAACCCTAAGCTCTTTAAGTTTAGGGTTTAAGGTCTAGGTGTTAGGCCGGTTTAGGGTTTTAGGTTTAGGTTAGGGTTAAGAGATCGGCGTTCAGCGTAGGTCGCTTGCTTTACGCCCCCTGAGGACCGCCCTCAATATGTGTACATATGTATACATGTATACATACATACCTACCTCCCTCCCTCCCTCCC
>CAJNJA010073008.1:0-10472 GCA_905231915.1 Symbiodinium necroappetens | reverse complement strand
CCCTAAACCCTCAACCCTAACCCTAGTTGGTTCAGGGTCCGGGGATGTCGGGTTTTAGGGCGTCTTCAGGGTTTAGAGCTTTTTCGAGGGCTAAAGAGTTTGGGGCTAAGGAATTAGGGGCTTCTTTAAAGGTTGAGGGCTTCAGTTTATTGGCTTAGGGCTTGGAGCATTTTTGTGGGTTTTAGGGTGTGCGATATATTGATGGTGTTTTAGGGGTTCTGTGACGTTCCAGGCTTCGGTTTAGATGATAAGGGCGTGCAAGATTGCGTTTCATACAGTGTGTAGAACGGCAAACCCACATTGGACGGGCCGGTTCCAGGGGTTTCCATAGAGTCGATGTCAGCACCCCACAACCAACCGCTGCATCCAAGCTCTGTGCGACCTCGATGCCTTAAGCTGCACTGCCCTGCAAGGCAAACCCTGAAGGGTACCATGTTTGGAATTTTGGCATTGGGTGCTTTATGGATTTATTGAAGTTGTTGTTATCCTCTAGAGAATATTCCCTAGAGCCGAATCGGTTGAGTTTCCCGAAAGCCAAGACTGGGAATTGCAAGGGGTTTGGCATGCACATGTCATCCCACTTACTCGCAAGGGCATCCTTTACTAGGCAGGGGTAGGGCTTCTTTCCTGGTACGGTGACCCTTCTTACATGAGCCATTGCTCACTGAGCTGCAACAAAAGACCCGAGGTGAATAGCTATGTCAGCTATGCCTGAAAGACTTGAACCCCTAGACCCCGCAACTGCCCTCCATTACACCTAAATACCCCAACACCATAAACCCTAAACCACTAAAACCTGTAAGCCCTAAACTCTGACTACCCCCAACAATCCTCACAACTAACCTGCAGACCCTAAACCCTATAAGCCCTAAACTTCAACCCTCAATACGTAGCATTAAGTTTTTTAAGGTTTCCTACTAAACGCACCTTTGAGGTTCCTTTATTCGTTTAGGCTGGTTCTGTAGCCCAGAAACCTTACCCATTGAAGACCACCACGAAAAAAGGCTATAATAAGGAGAGGAAACCCTAAAACAAAAAGTTTGATGCTACAGGTAGGGTATTCCTAGACCAACCCTAAACCCCTAAACCCTAAACCCCAAACAAAGGCCTTGGGTTCTTGTTTGCTGTTAAGCTCTTCGGAGGCAACGCCCACGGTCGAAGTTTCCGAGTCGAATGCACCTGAAAGGTCTCCAGTGGAGAGGTGGGTTCAGGGTTTAGGATTTAGGGTTTAGGGTTCAAGGGTTTAGGATTGAGGATTTAGGGTTTATGGTTTAAGGGTTTAGGATTGAGGATTTAGGGTTTGAGTGTTAAGCTTTAGGGTTTAGGATTTCGGATTTACGGTTTAAGGGTTTAGGATTGAGGATTTAGGGTTTAGGATTTAGGGTTTAGGGTTCAAGGGTTTAGGATTTAGGGTTCATGGTTTAAGGGTTTAGGATTGAGGATTTAGGGTTTAGGGTTTAAGTGTTAAGGTTTGGGGTTAGGGTTTTGGCTTTGGGTCGGAGGGGCAATAATTAGCGAGACTATTCCCTTGGGTTCTTGACTATGGTTAAGTCATGGTATTATAGTCCCCAAAGCCCTATTGTAACTATTGAGGCCCCTGTTGCTTTGCGAATTCACAGCACTACAAGAACAGCCCGCGCAACCCAAAGCTTTCGATTCACGGTTGAATCTACGATTGTGTTATGTTCCCTAAGGGTCCAAGTGCCCAAATAGTAGGGTTTCAAGGTCCAAAAACCATTTAGAGTATGGATTTTAGGGCCTAAAACCTTACTATTTGGATACTCGGACCCTCTGGGGCTGAGAATTTTGAAACGATAAGTAGCGAACAGTTGGATGAGCAGGGTATAAAGACAGAGTGGAGTAGACAAACATTTGCTTGAGTGCAGGTATGCACCCTTAGCCCTAAACCCTAAACCCTAAAATGCATGCATGCATTCATGATGTGCCGGTACAATGCGGTCGACTTTCGACAGGCATTCAGAGAGGCCCTACAACAATAGTAGATCCTGGTTGTTTAGGGTCAGTATTGAGTAATCGCTTCCCCCTTCCATTGATCACCAATAATGGACGCACATTGGGGCGAATCCTCCCGAAATCATCCCTGCCCTTTAAAACCCATCTGAATTAGGGGGTAAGGTTTCGAGGCTCCAGATACCCTTACTTAGGGCACAGTAAGAGCAAGAGCGAGAGCAGGAATTAGAGCAGGAGCAGGAGCAAAAGCCGGAGCAACAGCAAGAGCAGGAGCAGGCGCAAGAGACACAGCAGAGGCAGGAGCAAAAGGCAGCGCGGGAGCAAGAGCCAGGTTGCAATAGAGATAAAGATACCCCCTAATCTTACAACACTTTCCGAGCTTTTGTTGGGGGGTGGCCTGATTAAAAGTAGGGCTAATGGTTGCTTCCAGTTCTCTTCGTCTGTAGAATGAGGCTGCCAGATCATGGGTTCGCCAAGGTTCATATACTGTAATGCGGCCTAAATAATCCTAAATATAGTTACCTACACTATCTTGGGGTTTCTTTATTATACTTATAGTTATTCTAATTATTAAGGCCACTAAATAAGGGCTCGGAAGACTTAGCGAGTGCCACTGGTCCATCTTGGTTCATATTCCATATAGGCGTACTGTAATCTGTCCCCAAACTGCAATGCTTCCTGCTTATTCAGGATCCCGAATAGGTACCACTGTGCAATGTTTCGTCAATATCGTCCCATCTGCAGTTACTGAGCTGTAGTCTACATCCCAACCCTAACGGCTCTAGATATCAAGCCTGGCTTTCTGGCCATATCTTGCACAGGCACACTTCAGGGTTTGGCTAGGAGTCTAGGGTTTATGTACACTGTCAGCGTTTAGGCTTTAGGTTTTAGGATGTCGTCTGGGGTGAAGTTTTAGTGCTTTTTTTATCTTCACTGTCGCGGTAGCGCTCCAATTGCAGAGTCGCATAGCGTGGTTGCCTGTGCAATCCCAGCCTACCCTGCACCCCGAACTTCTTGAACCCTAAACCCTAAAACTCCAGACCATTCTCTGGACAGGGTCATGAAGGTGGTGGAGGTCATCAAGGAAGTTCCCGTAGAGACACTCGGCTTATGCGGTCAGAAACATGGCCCTCAGACCCTATATGAAACCGTCATCAGCAATCCCGAAAGGAAGCTACAGCTCCTAGATGAGAGTACATAAGCCTTTTCCTAACTTCCACGTCATTCCTGACTGCGCCTCTTATAGTGGTCGAATAAGACGGGTTCAGGGACAGTTTAGGCGGGGGTTTGGGGTTTTAGGGTTTAGGGTCCCTAACCAATCCTACAGGGATTGACATTACCAAAACACCCCCCAAATAACTACTGTGTTCGGCAAAAGTCCTGGAAGAGGATTCTTGGTTCAGGTAGCTCCTTTCAGGAACCTTTAACAAAAAGGCTTCTGCACCACTGAGGCATCAGCTCTCACGGTGAATACGGCTTAGGATTTTGGGGTTTAGGGTCTACCTGGACCCTAGAAAGCCTTCCTCTCGATGTTCAAGGGCTCTCAACCCACAGCCATACACCCTAAACCTTAAACCCCAAAACCCTAAACCCTAAAACACCTAAAACCCTAAACCCCAAAACCCTAAACCCTAAAACCCCGATACATCCGGAACCTTGAACCCCACAAGACCTAAAGGAGCTACCTGGGTAGTTCTCTGGGTTTAGGGTTTAGGGTTTCGGGTTTCTAGATTAGGGTCCCTTTCAGGATCCTTTTTCTTTATAAAGGGCGCCGTACTATATTTGGGATTCAAAAGGGGCCCGATTTTTGAGAACTACCCACACGGTCAAGCGTTCCTTGTCCTGACTTCCTGTTCTTTGTCCTTACAATAACTTTTACGAAATGGGGTTAAACTCCTCCCCTATCTAAAGCCCATGGGTTCCCACAGCGTCTTCTGCAGAAAACCAATTATGGATTATAGGGTTTAGCGGTTTAGGGTTCAGGGTTTAGGGCCCTTACGGTTACGAGTCTCCAATGAACTTAATTCCTTGTTCGATGGCAGCCAATTTTTATGGTTAGGATCCATCTGCAACAGAAACTACCGGGTAATCGGTACACCCAACCCCAAGCCCTCAAGCCTGTAAGCCTTAAACTCTCAGCCCTAACACCTAAGACCTAATCCTTAAGACCTAAACCCCAAGCCGAGACAGCCCAAGGAAGATCGTTGAGGTGGAGAGAGTCAGAGACGTGGCTGGATGGTCTTCAGGGGTTCAGGGTTTGGGGTCTAGGGTTGTGTTCAAGGTTGATTGTTGCTTAATATAGACGTCTGAAAAAACTAAGGCATATCCACTTCTGGTCCGTCTATATGTTTGATACGAACTACAGTAAGCTTGCAGAGTCCGCACTTGTCCTAACGTACTCTACTGGTGCACCCAAGCCTTTCTAATTCTTCCGGCCCTAAACCCTAAACCCTCAACCGAGTTTTGGAGTTCAAGCCCTCTCGGAGCAAGTCCATCCGGCAGCCACGATCTTCAGCGGGTTGCCCCCTTGAGACCCTGAATCGGGGTTTAGGGTGTAGGTTGTATAGGGTTTAGGGGTTTAGGCGTTTAGGGTTCAGGGGCTTAGGGTGTAGGGTTTAGGGGTTAGGGGTTTAGGGTTTTCTCAACCCCAAGCAAAAGCTAATGCAAGCTTGAATAGGGGGTGGGAGGTCCTGTTTTGTGTACCCGTACAGGGACAGTAACGGGACAGCACTGCGAATCCCCAGGCTCAAAGAACACCCGAAGCCTTGCTTTACATGGTCTTCGGGCCCCTTTAAACAAATAAAAAAAGCGGGCCCCTAGAGCCTTAGAGTAAGTCTTCAGACTAGCAATAACAGCACTGAAAACGACAAAATTAAGATCATAGTAATCACACCATTAATGTTCTTATTGTTAATAACAAGACATTGGGTTCTTTGAGACTGCCGCGCTGAGATCTTCGGGAAAAAGGTCACAGGATTGCTCGGACAGTGTCGTGCCGGGTCGTCTGTTTAACTTGTTTGCCTGAGTTCAGAATCGTTCGTGGGCTTGAGGTTTGCGGGACATGCATGCTATCAAGATCGACACTCGGTATGTGGCTTTGCGGGGTTTCTGGCAGCTCTGCTTCCTTATCCGATCGAGCATCCAGCCACAAGTCATTTTTGGGTATCTCACCTCAACCTGCCCCAGAAGACCCAGATGGGCACCTCACCACAGTCCGAGATCATCCAAGATCCCGGAGCAACAGTAAAGGACAGAATCCGTGCTACATGCAGCTTTCGAGGGGCCATGCTGCTGCCGTCGGAACGGAATGCGTGCGTGATCAAGGCCGACACAACCACTACATGCAATACAACGCGCAGCGCGCTTCCTGTAACGAGCGAAGGGGTGCAGATGTCACAGCGCCGGAGAACTGTGTGGACGTTGCTTCAGGGGCCCGTCATCCTTAAGGACGAAATGACCCTTAAAAGTAGGGGCCCTATACCCTTATACTATGAATTCCTATATGGTATATGAACCTTAAACCCTTTTAGGGTTCATTTCGTCGTTAAGGATGGGCAGGGCAGGTCGGATTCCTGCCAAAGTTCGTGTCACCCGGGGGTTCCCCCTTGAACCAACCCTCATATTAAAATTTAGGGTTTAGAGGGTTTAGAGTTTAAATTTAGGGTTTAGGGTTTAGTAGACAACAGTCCAGCAGCAGCAGTCACTGGCAGTAACAGCAGCAGTTCTACCGACAGCAACAGCTGACATGTCTGCGTGCTAGTACCTTCTTCGAAATACATGCACGCATCCCCAAGCACCACTGTTTACCTTTACGTATCTGAAAACCTGTTTTCCTTTGTCACATGAAGCGGCACGCGACTACCGCTGCTTGAACGTCAGTTTCGGGAAAAACCATTTTGACAATATGAAGATGCTCGTATTGGAAGGGATGCTTCAAAACCGGGAACAGCAGACCCTAACCCTGAATGTTTCAGTCCTTAGCTACCATCCTAAAGACTGGATTTCAAAACCGCAAATCTCTGAACCCAGTACCCCACATACCCCTGAATCGGACATCCCGCGCGAAGCAACAAATTCAGAAAGGCCCCGAAGCCCGTCCATACATTTCCATATCTGCAAACTTTGAAATCCAGAAATCACATGCGGAGCCTCCGAAACGAAAAGCCCACAAAAGCCGGGGAATCAAGCCTTCATAAGCAGTCATCAAGCCGAAAATTGCCTTGTCCCACTTCTAGAAACCCTTCATTACACGAGCAGCCCTGGGATTCCGAGGAGAGATCATCAAAGAAGTCGAAGTCGTCAAGACGGTCCCTGTAGAAAAGATCGTGGAGGTGGAGAAGGCGCGAGCTTCGAGATCTGTTAGGTCCGACCGCCATACCTGAACATTAATTCCTAAAAAACCTACCTTTTCAAGGTTCCTTACTATTCTTGTATTGCACGTCCTTCAACATGTATATGTCCAAAGGTAACGTTGTCCCATGAAGGAGTTCAGGGAGGGTCATGGCTCATAAGTTCAAAGGGGAAATATCACGCTCAACCATGTGATGTTTGTAAAGCTGCGGGGTGTGCTTTGATTTCTGCCTGACAAAGCACTTCAGTAAGCTTCGGGGCCTTCCCTAGACTTGTTTTTGCCTCAACTTATCATAAGAGATTCTGACCATACAGCCGGTTATCAAGAAAGGGCTCCACAGCTCAGGGCCCTGATCCCTAAACCCCTCAAGCCCCAAACCCCTAGGCCTTGAGCCCTAGACCCTAAATGCTGTGTTTGGCTCAACCTCAGGCAGGCCGTTTTTGTGCTTGAGATGATTGTTCCTTACACCCTGATTTTGAACATCAAAACCTGCTTTGTGTAGGGTCCCCATTTATTTTGATATTAGGGTCAATACTGAGAACCTACAAGAAAGGCAAGATACGGTAATTTCAGGTAATTAAGCCCTAAACCCCCAAACCCTGAATCCTGAACTTGAAGAACAGGCAGGAACTGTCTAGACCCCAGTATGGCAGTATGGCTTGCCGGCCATTCGGTTTTAACCCTGATTCCTGCGCTCGAAGCTACCTGCAGCACAAACAGTTACCCGCTGACGTACGTAGGGTTGGTATTAGGGGTTCTTGCGTGCGTATGTAGTGTTTCCTAGGAATCTTGGAGAGTGTATCTTCTGGGTGATATCACGAGGATCTTGAGACACACGTTAAACTGCCCCTTCTAAGTCACCTAAATTATAAACCCTGAGCCCCTAAACACTACAAAACCTCAACCCCTAAACCCCTACACCCTAACCCCTACACCCTCAACCCCTAAACCCGATACCGAAGATAATGGACCCCTTCCAGCGCCTGAAGCAGGAGGTAATCAAGTTCGTCCCTGTGGAGAAGATCGTGGAAGTCCCAAAGGAGGCTGGTGATTAATAAGGGTTTCGGGCTTAGGGTTTAGGGGTTTAGGGTTAGGGAGTCAGGGATTTAGGGCCAGGGGTTAAGGGTTTAGGGGTTTAGGGCTTGGGGCTTAGGGGGGGTAGAGTTTAGGGGTTTATGGTTTATAGGGCTTAACTTTTGCAAGTGGTGGCCGTACACTTAAGGTTCGAGTCGCTGAAGTACGACAGACGGCAGGAATCGTAGGGCAGCGGCAATTGCGGCTGGTAGCTTCTTTTCCCTCTATCGCCCCGGTACTTCAATCACTCACAACTGCAGAGAATAGGTAGACCCTAAACCCTGAAACCCTGAAGCCCTACACCCTAAACCCAAAAACCTCCAAACTCAGAGTAGGGGAGTGTCCTGGTAGCCAGGTGTTCCGACCTTTGCCGGCTCAGAAGGAGATTCAAGAAGTGGTGAAGGAGGCCAATGAGGGTTTAGGCGGTTTAGGGTCTTTGGGGCTTTGGAGTTTAGGGTTTGGGGTCTAGATCTTGGGTCTAGAGTTTGGGGTTTATAGGGTTTTTAGGGCTTAGGGGTATTTTAAGCAAAGCCCTTCGATCCCAAAGGTTCCAAGTTAGCGCGGAGTATGCACTGTGGCCGGACATTACGTGTACCGGAACCGTTTAAAGCCGAAGGGTCGAAGAAGTATACCATATCGGTCCATGGACCCTTAGGGTGATCAGGTTCCTGCACGATGGCCCAGAAAACTGTGTTGAAGCCTACCTCCACTGCAGAGCGATTGCCATAGCCAGGGTGCCGGCCGCTGCAGGGTTGAGAGTTGAGGGTGTAAGATTTAGGTGTCGGGGTGTAAAGCTGTGAAAGACGAGCATGAACGCTTGCCGCCGCTCCTGTGGGATGTTTGCTGTAGGTCTAAGCCCCCCGAAATCCCCCAAGCCCCTTCAAACCTCTCAGAGCTGACTCTGTGGAGAGGGTTTAGGGTTTAGGGACACTTATTAACCCAGGTCCAACACCTCAGACCCCCATGAACCCAATGAAGACAAGCTCAAACCTGAACACATGAATGTACCAACGCCAAACAATCAAGCCAAAAATCCCTGAGCCAGCACGGAAGCCTTGATTTTTAGGCTGGCAGACATATTCATCATGTATGTAACCGTAAAGTAAACTTGAGGGTTCAGCCCTGGCC
Organism: Symbiodinium necroappetens; assembly: GCA_905231915.1. Taxonomy (NCBI): domain Eukaryota; class Dinophyceae; order Suessiales; family Symbiodiniaceae; genus Symbiodinium; species Symbiodinium necroappetens. The sequence goes on along the minus strand of CAJNJA010073008.1, from coordinate 1,948 downwards.
CTAAACAACGTTAAACCATACCCAGACCCCGCGCAACTACCCTCCATTATCAAGTGCTCACCGTGACGGACAAATAAAGGCCCTGTCTAAGGGCAAGGTGCTCCTGCTCCCTAAAACCAGATCTCCAAAGTCAAGATTCCAGGTCGTTTGAATAATAAGCAATATTGCTCCCTTGCAGTTCCTATATTCGTTTGTTATTACGACCCCCTTCAAGCCCTATCCCCTTTTTTATGGTGGGGGTTTCCCTGTTGAGACAGGGGTTTAGGGCGCTAACCGGGTTACTAAATCCGAAACCATCAACCTGTAACAAGAACAATCCTCCCGAATTCGACGACTCTGCTGACGTCGCAAGACTCTAGGACCCAGATAGCACCGCAGTTTTAGATTCAGAGCTTGCGGTTAGGGGAACGATAGGATGTCGACTTTGTGAACACCGCAAACCCTGGCACCCCGAAGTGAATCCCTGGACCAAAGGCCCCGAAGCTTCAACGCCCAGACGCCCCGTCAGGTGGAGGTCATCAAGGAGGTCCCAGTGGAAAAGATCGTCGAGATCGAAAAAGATCCTCGGTGGCTGTCAAGATCTGGTACAGGTCTGAGATCTGAAGGGTAACCTCTTGATGGACATGGACGACGATGGCGACGACCATGGTAACCATGACGAGGACCACAGGCAAGCCCGACGAAGACGACCACGACCGCCTGTCACCAGGGCATCCTTTATGAGTTGCTAGTGGTGACTTAGATGATGCTGACTGCGTGCATGACGGTAATGAAGATGGTTATCAGGACTCTGGTGATGATACCGGCCATAGCCTTGTTGCGGCTGCTGTTGCAGAGTGCGGTGTTTTGTTCACTGATTTGTCTTCTACTGTTTGCATTAGCACTGCTGCCGGCTACAGCTGGAGCAGGCGGAGGAATCTGATGCAGCTGGTGTGCATTGTTGCATGTTCCTCGTGCAATATAATCTAAAAGGCATAATCGTGAGAACGGCGTCTTTATCGTGAAGCCTCTACATTCTAGATATGGCCTATTCTCCATACCAACGCCTACACCTAACGATCCTCGAGATCCTTATTGATCCTGACACAGATCCTCGGAGAGAGCCATAAAAGTCCCAGAAAGCCCCATGCCAGTGAAGCGTCGCGCCCGCAATCTGAATAGAGCATCGCGGTCTACTGCTGTTATCGGCGCTGCTATTCTATTCTAGGGCAGGGCACAGAGGAAAAAGGCTCGCTGCTGATGCTTGAGACTCTAGCGTCAATGGTGCCGCTGCAACGTGTGAGTGTAGTGTTGCAGAATAAACGCCATATTTTTCTTCTCCGCACAAAAAGCAGGAGGAGACCCATCAAGCGTCCCAAGCCTACACCTTAAAATCGCAGCCTTAAGCCCGGAATTTGTTCATACCGGGGACACCGCACACCTCCCAACCTTAAGACCCGAGAAATGCCACGGTCCAATCCCCAAGCAATATCCACCTGTAGCCCAAACATCGCACACAAATCTACTTCTGCAGGAAACCGGTGAAAAAAGAAATCAGATGCAGGAACCCTCAACAGCTAGTGCTTTTTCCCTCCACAAGGAACCACACTGAACCCTACAAAAGGTGCAGTAGGGACGCTTCTCCTCGCCCAGGAAGTTGTCAAGGAAATTCCTGTGGAGAAGATCGTTGAGCGAGTGGTCGAGGCGCATCGAGAGCTCTTTCAAAGGATTCCCGGTACCCGGTTTTAGAGTTTTAGGGTTTTGGGTTTAGAGAACTTGTAGGATGTTCCGGCTTGAGCTTTAGGAGTTAGGAACTCAGATCTAGCAGTTTTGCTTGGATCAGGGATCCACTTTGGATCTTTGACCCCCTCCCTCCGTCTCTGTCTCGCTTCCTCATGCCTGCATCCCTCGATCGATCGAATCCTGGCCTGAGCCCACCCGTGGAGACAATCCGCGAGGCGTCAACCAC
>CAJNJA010072997.1:0-21932 GCA_905231915.1 Symbiodinium necroappetens | reverse complement strand
TTAGGGTTCAAGGGTTTAGGGGATTAAGTTTTAGGGGTTTAGGGGTTTAGGGGTTCAGGGGTTTAGGGGATTAGGTTTTAGGGGTTTAGGGGTTTAGGGTTTAGGGTTTTAGGGTTCAGGGCTTTAGGGGTTTAGGGGTTTAGGGGTTTAGAGTTCAGGGGTTTAGGGGATTAGGTTTTAGGGGTTTAGGGGTTTAGGGTTTAGGGCTTAGGCGTTTAGGGTTTAGGGGTTTAGGGGATTAGGGTTTAGGGGGTTAGGGTTTAGGGGGTTTAGGGTTTGAGGGTTCAGGGGTTTAGGGGATTCGGGTTTAGGGGTTTAGGGTTTGAGGGTTTAGGGTTTAGGGGTTTAGGGTTTAGGGGTTTAGGGTTTAGGGGTTTCCTGGATTCCTCAACTTGAAGGACTACTCCGATTCCTTGTCTCGTATGGGTGGCCCACTATTCGGAACCCTTAGCTACAACACCCAAACATTTCCATTCAAAGCTGGAGCACCCTTAGTTTGAGGCTAAACCCTAAACCCTAAACCCCTAACCCCTAAACCCTAAACCCCTGAACCCTGAACCCTAAACCCTAAACCCTTAGTTTGAGGCGGTTTTGGAGTCTTTGGGCACTCGAGGAATCCCTTTACCTCGACACGACCGCGCCTGAGGAACTCCTCGTGGGTGCTTTGGGCAAGATTGAGGGTTTAGGGTTTAGGGGTTTAGGGTTTTGGGTTTAAGGTTTAGGGTTTAGGGTGTTTCGTGTAGATTCTTTGATGTATTCAGAAGATCTGGGATTCAGGCTCTAGGTGGTAATTCCCTGAGTGAGTACTCTGATGTAATAGACTATAGGAGCCTAAATAGTTACTAAGTTACTAAGATCATTCCTTAGTTAGTGTTCCTGATGTAACTGCGCTATGCTGAAACTACAATATAGTTTCTATCTAGAGGTACGAGTGGCGCGTTGATGCAACAACCCAGCTTCGGGTGTAGCATGTTGGGGCTGAGGTTGTGGGGCTCGGCAGGGTTTCTGGGCTTCTTGCACTGCTCCACTACGACACTACGACTTTAGGCGGTGTACTTCCTGTTGTGAATTTTTGGGGTTCAGAGTTTTCGGATGGAGGGGCTTTGTGGGGATCGCGGCGCTTCTGGGTCAGGAGCCAACATCCGAACAGATGTAAGTTTCATAATCTACGGAACTCCTAACTGTTAGGTCCTAACTATCCTAATACAGACCCTGGAATGAAGGATCGTTATTACGAGGAACCCGCAAAGACGCAACTTCAAATTCCTTAAGTCCGAAGCAAACTCTAATACAATCAACCTTCCGTTCACGAAATCAAGTCTGAAATCCTACATGCAGAACCACCAAAGCTGGAGCCAAATCTGATATACCGACAATTTGCAAGCAAAAGTCCCGAAGCCAAAGTCCTAAATGCCCTTGTGCTCGCAAAGTCGCTTCGCTAACTGTGCATCAGTCGATCAGCCAATCAGCCGATCAGCCCAGCCGGAGCAGCCGATCAGCCGATCAAGGTTTAGGGTTTAGGGTTTAGGTCTACGTAGGGCTTAGTGGCTGATCGGCTGATCGGCGCAGGACGGCTTGGGTTCCCAAAGCCACGCACACCGCTAAATGCGACACACAACCAACCCTAAACCTTCAACCGTAAACCGAAATGTGTCATGATTTTGCTTTAGAGGTGGAGCCCCAAACTTAAACTCTAAATCCTCAGCGAAAATTAGACTATACCTTAATCAAAACAAGGTTGCCCGGCATGTTATACTGCAACTACATTGGGGACTATACTGGGACAGTATTGCGAATTCCTTACAGTATGGGGGCATGAACAATGTCTCGTACAGTCTCCTTTTAGTCCTTATTTCACTTTACTATAATATACCACAAAAGCGCTGTTCTAATCCCTCAGGTTCTGTGATACAGTGGGGGAGTCGCAGCATTTATTATCCCAAATATATATTCGAACTTTCTGAGGTTCACCATGGTATGGCCGATTCTGAAAATTAGGGTTTCTTCTAGGGTGCCAGCGGCGCTTTCTTTTGTGGTATCCCAAAAAGGACTTCAGTTTAGAATTAGCCATAAGACCATCACATGCTGGAATCTCCGACCTCTAAACCTCGATCCTGAACCCTTAGGGTTTAGGGTTTAGGGGTTTAGGGTTTAGGGTTCAGGGTTTAGGGTTTACGGTTCAGGGTTTAGGGTTTAGTAATTTAGGGTTTAGGGTTCAAGGTTTAGGGTTTACGGTTCAGGGTTCAGGGTTCAGGGTTCAGGGTTCAGGGTTTGGGGTCGTCCCTGAAACCCGGAGGTCGCTGCGTCTTCAGAGGGAACCGATCCTTTGCCATGAAGCCCCGAGCTCGCAGACGGGGGCTTCGGGAACTTCGGTGGGGGGTTGTTCAGGGTAGTATTAGGGAGCCCCCTTAAAGGAGACCCTGCTTAACCCTACTTACGGCTCTCTTAAACGGGACCTTATTGAGAGGGTCTATGTCCCCAAGGGTCCCCCTAATCCTAACTCCCAGGTTGGATGGATTCGGTGGTTTGTGGGGGGTAGTGGGATAATATTGGTAAGTAAGTCGTACTGTAGAAGCTCACGGAACTCCACGTACAAATCCCTAGAGGAGCCCTCATAGCAACCCTTGAAATCAACCTTATTGGGGTGGGGGGGGGGGCGGTGGTTTGGGCTTACGGCTCTCAGCCACAGAGCGGCCTTTAAAAAAGGTGTGTGTGTATGTGTATATATACATATTTAAATACATAAACATATATATCAACATAATATAAATATAAATATATTTTTAGAGACCTTAAGCCCTAGACCCCGAAGTCCACTAGAGAAGCCTAAATAATTACCATCACAAATTCCTTAGAATTTCCTACATCGTCATTATCGTATACCAGTACAAAAATACCCCAGTTCTGATTATCAAGGCCTCCTGGCCTCCCTTTGCAGGTTCCTGGCTTGTGAAGAGCGCGGGGCTTCGGTGTTGGGCTTCCGGCGTGGGCTTGGGGGCGGGGGGGGGGGGCGGTGGGGGGTGGGCGGTGAGGGCTTGGGGCCGCAGGCCGTATGTTTGGGGTTAGAAGCGGGGTCGGAAGAATTGGTAGTAGCAGCCGCTTCTAGTCTATACCCCCAGCCCCCCTGTTTAGCGTGAAAAAAGGGCCCAACTATCCGAAATTTAGGTGGTGGGCTAGGGTTGGTAGACTGTTGGATCTTTCAAAGCTGGCTCGGGCTCAGGGTTAAGGCTTCAGGTTTTAGGCATTTCGCGGGTTAGGGCTTGGGGTTGAGGCTTCAGGGTTTAGCATGATCCGGGTCTCCACTATTTTTTTTGGGGGGGGGTCAGGGTGCCGGGGGTTGCCAGGGGTTCATTGGCGGCAGAGGTGGTTCATCGGGGTGGAGAAGTGCACTGCAAATGTGCTGGAAGCTTGGATGTGACTCTGCTTGGCTCCTGCCGTATTTCCGTCCTGCTTCAGACGGAGTTGAGTAGATTGTTGCTTGCAAAGCAGTTTTTGTGCCCTGTAGCTGCCCGCTTATGGCGTGGCTGCTCTTCGCCCTCTCTTTGGGGCAACTTGCCGAAGGCACGGGGAGACCCACCAGCAGTTCCAGATGCTGCACTTTTTTCACTTTGGCCCCGGATGAAATAGGGTTGAGCTTGGAATGCGTGGCGCGCGGCTGAAGATCTCGGAAGCGTCCAGGCACGCGAAATGGCCCCTCGCTACATGCCAACTCTTTCTTGCAGGCCTGTTTTGGCTTGGGGAGCTTTGGAGAGGGTCTAGTGTTTAGGGTGTACCCTAGACCAAACCCTAAACCCTAAACCCTAAACCATAAGCCTCAGGGGTTTCCGGGTGCGTTTGGAACTGAGATTTCTTGTTTCGGGCCGCAGCTTCAAGGAGGAGTTCTGGTCGTTGGGCGCCGGGCCGGTGAGTCTTCAACCTTGAAGCTTAGGGTTTCGGGTTGAGGGTTCAGGTTTTGTTTGAGTTTAGGGGTTTAGGGGTCTAGGGGTTTAGGGGTTTAGGGGTTTAGGGTTTAGGGGTTAGGGTTTAGGGTTTAGGGTTCAGGTTTTGAGTTTAGGGGTTTAGGGGTTTAGGGGTTAGGGTTTAGGGTTTAGTTGGGGTTTCGGGTTTGGGGTTTAAGGTTCAAGTTTAGAGTTTAGGGTTTCCAATTTCCGGTTTGCCCATGAGAGCGACGGCGTAGAGCCCGCGAGTTTAGGTTGAACCTCGAGCCCCTCTTTGCCCTGAGCCCCAAGCTTTGAGCCCTGAGGCCTAAACCGCGAACACCGGAAGCCTGAACCCTAACCGGATGGAAAAAAAGGACGTTCAACAAAACCCTGAACCCTGAAACCTAGGGTTTAGGGCTCAGGGGTTAGGGTTCAGGGCTTAAGCCCTACACCCTGAACTCTGAGCGCTAAGCGCTGGACGATGTCTACGACTTTGGGTGCAGACCCGGAAAAAGAGAAGAAGGCGATCCCGCCCCTTAGGGTCATTGTTTTGGGGGGATCCTAAAGAGTTTCACTTAGGGATCTTACGAACCTAAGTTTTCAATTCTGGGTTTAGGGTTTAGAGGTTTAGGGTATAGGGTTTAGGATTTTGTGGGTTTAGGGCTAGGGCCCATAGATTAAACCAACTACTGCACCCCAAAACCCACCCCTCCATCCCTCCCAACCCCCACTCCCACAGATGCTGCAGCCTGCAATGACGCATGACGAAGATCACCGGGCACCCTTTCAGCGGAGGCCTGGGCAGCCCTAGACTTAGTGATGAGGTTTTTGGTGGCTTCATCCCAGGGGTTTAGGAGGCCCAGTACCTCTTAAATAAGGAAAATACCTTAAGTTATAGGGGGCCTTAATTTATGATGATTTAAGGTCTATTCCTTAAATTAAAGGGTATTGGGGCTCTCCGGGTATAAGGCCTAAACCCCTAAACCCTAAACCCTAAACCCAACTTGTGTAGGGTGCTTCTGACAGGCGAACCTACTTTGCATATGGGATCCTTCTGCTCGGAGTTCTACCCGTCTGAGATTCGGGGTCCCTGCCTCCAACACTTGTTCAGGGTCTAGGTTCCTCTTAAAGGGCGTGGAACCCTAAGCCCTAAACCCCCAAACCCTAAACCCTAACGCCTAAACCCTAAGCCCTAAGCCCTAAACCCTAAACCCTAAGCCCTAAACCCCTAAACCCTAAGCCCTAAACCCTAAAACCTAACCCCTAAGCCCTAAACCCTAAACCTGGAGTCTCGAGGTGACCTTTCAAGCTTTTCAAGGGCCCGGCCCGGCAAGCGTTGCAGGCGATTTAGGCCCTAAATGCTGAACATATGATTGGTTCAGGGTTCCCTTTTGCCCTTTTTGCTGTATGGCTCCCTTTTCAAAACCGAATATGGGGAAAAAGGGTACCCTTAGTACTAAGGAATCGCTCAGGAACCTAGTGAGCTTCAGACCCAATCAAAGTCCTCAAGCCCTCAGCCTAAACCCTAACCCCTTGAGCCCGAAGCTCATGCTACCACCACTATTTCTGAAACTGATAGCGGGTATGGTTCGCGCTTTGAGGTTTAAGGTTTAGTAGCCCTATAGCAGTCATAAGAGCAGCGGGATTAATGAGGAAGGCTAGAAACCATTGCAGAAGTATAGCAAGAGATCTGGTTATTTGTAGGCTTTTTCCAACGCCTGGAAGTAAGACTATTCATAACATTGTTAGTGATAAGAAAACCCAGAGATTCGAAATGTGACTCCAGTCACTCTACTCGTAGAGTCCAAAACCAATCGATCCTTCCTTGTCTGCTTATCGCCCACATCCTCTCCCTCTCACTCCCCCCACCGGGCTCGAATTTTCCGGCAGAAGCCATGTAGCATCTGAGAGAATCCCGCACGATCTTGTTTTGTTCAGGGGTTTTCGTGTGAGGATTTAGGGTCCAAAAGCTGTGCTTCAGGCCCGACACATTGAGCCCGTCTTCGGAGCTCGAAGTGGCAGAGACAGACGAGCTGACTGGAGCACCTCAGAGTAAAGACAAGTCGTGGCCGGAATAGCTATAAACCCCATTCTAGTTCTACCCGAAACCCTAAACCCTAAACCCTAAACCCGAATAAGGGACAGGCACCACCACAACGACCCGGCCAAGCCGACAACGAATTTGATGTGGCGGCCGGCGAATAAGCATGGGTGATATCAGGTCCTGGTTCCATCTAGCGGCAACGCTATCTCCCGAAACAGGACAGCATAGAGTATGTCAGTATTACGTACAGCAGGCATAATACCATATAATACCTTAAAATACCATATAATACCTTATAATACCATACAATTACTATAAAATACCATGTAATACCTTAAGATACCATATGATACCTTATAATACCATACAATTACTTTAAAATACCATATAATACCTTAAAATATCATCTAAACTCACGGTCCTTAGCTCGACCAGAGCTAGGGCTGAGGGGCTTGTGAGAGCGAGTAGGCTTGCAAAGAAGGGCTACGAGATGGATACCGTCGTGAGACCCTAAACTTTAGGGTTTAGGGTTTAGGGTCTTTAGTTTAGGGTTTAGGGTCTTTGGTTTGGGGTTTAGGGTTTAGGGTCCCTAAACCCTAAACCCGAAACCCTAAACCCTAAACCATAAGCTGTGTAATAGGGTTGCCAGTCTCTGTTTCTGTTGCATTCGGCTTCTTGGGCAGAACTTGCGGAATGCAGTCGGTCTGTGTTCGCAGCCCTTTGCAAAAGCCCCTAAACCCTAAAGGTCTATAAATTATAAGCCGTAAACCCTAAACCCAAGGCTCTGAACCCTAAGCCCTAAACAAATACCTCAACTCTTTTAACCCTATGGGTTTAGACTAAACCCTAAGAGTTTCACTTCGACTTTATAAACACATCGGCGGTCCTCCTGGCAAGTTCTGGCCGACCAAGCTCTATGAGTAGTGGTTTTTCTGTGAGGTTATAGTTTGGGGCTTGAGGTCTAGGGTTTAATGTTTAGGGTATAGGTGTTAGGGGTGTAAGGTTTAGAGGTTTAGGGGTTTAGGGGTTTACGGTTTAGGGTGTAGGGGCTTGGAGTATAGTATAGCTAGGGAATATTCCTCAGGACCTTGGCCTTTTAAACCCAGAATAGACACCGAACCCAAAAGCCTCAAGCCTCAAACCTAAACCGGATACCCCGTCTAGGACTTTTTTGTCAGTTTTCCTCCTTAAATTCCGCTGCACAGCCATCGACACAAACCCTGAAACCCTTAGACAAAAACGTGTTCCCTGGGGGATTGTAACATAGAAGCCTCGCGCAGACATTGCAAAACCATATTGAAGTTTGACGAAACCCCTGAACAATCTGAGTTGACTTCCGATGCTCTATACGACGACGAGATCTGCGACCTGTCACCTCTTCAATTGAGCTTGAGGTTGACACAGAGGGGCTTAGTTTAGGGTGCAGGGTCAAGGGTTTAGGGCCTATGGGCAAAGCTTAGGGTTTGCAGATTTTCGGGTTTAGGGTTTAGGGCCTATGGGCTTTAGGGTTTACAGATTGTCGGGTTTAGGGTGTAGGGTTTTGGGGGTATAGGCTTTAGGGTTTATGGATTTTAGGGTTTAGGGTGTCGGGTTTAGTGCGTAGTGGCTTTAGAGTTTATAGAGTTTAGGGTTTAGGGTAGAGGGTTTGCTTCAGGGTTTATAGAGCCTAGGGTTTAGTGTATAGGGTGTAGGGGGCCTGCGGGTGGAGGATCAAGGGTGTCAGGTCTTCGAGATGCGGCTGTTCCTTATTGTTCCATATCACGTTGTGTTATAGTTATAGCCTAATATCACGTTCATCCTTATTCTTTTTTTGCACAGTTATGGTCTCGATTTTAGGGGCTCGAATAAGTAGGAGGATGTTTTGTCAGGGCTGCCCAATCCATTTGCAGCATGGCAGCCCTCACACTGCAAGTCTTGTTGTTGTCAGGCTTCTCTCTTACCGTTACCTGTTTGCTCAGAAGGCGTGTTGCTACTAGAGTGATACCATAATACTGTTAAACTCGTACTAATACCGTTCTAGATTCTAGTGGTACTAATTCTTTTATAGTGTTCCTTCTGCAAACTCCGAGTCATTAGTCATCTGCACCGGCCATGCATGCAGAGCTCCACACGGTGTTTCAGCTGATGGGAAGGACTCAACACCTACGCCAAACCCTGAACCTTGAAGCCTGTCAAAGCACTCTAAGAATCCGAGACGAGGTGACATGTGTATGTGGGCAGTGGAGCACATCGTCTCCAAGTGCTGTGTTTCCGGGAGTGCACTGCACAAGGCCTTCCCACACCGAGAGCAAGAGGAGAGTCTAAGTGGCGGGCAACTGGTCGTGGTGGTGATGACAGCGGTGGCGGTGGTAGCTGCAAAGAATATAGTAAGAAGCCGCAGTAAGAAGCTGGCATGGCATCGTGCGGAGAATGCCAGCAGTGGCGATAGCAACGCCCGCAACAGAAGTGAACACGTGTAATCAGGGGTCTAGAGCCTAGAGCCAGATCTTTAAAGCAACACCCGAAGCTCTCAGAGCTGGAGAAGTGCAGCGTAATACGGGGGTCGGAACAATGAAACATAGCATTCTTAAGGGTTCTATATGATCGTATAGTATACCCCAAGCCCCAAGCCCTGTTTCGATTTATTGAAGCCTTTCTATTAGACGCAAGCTATGCTTGGGGAGTACGTTGACAGCCGCCTGGGAGTGGTCTAGGGTTCCGAGCTTGGCCCGGGGGTTTCAGGTTTGGGTAGTCCAAAATAAGCTTTCCTTTTGCTTGCATCGACTCCTCGGTTTGGGGTTTAGGACGTAGGGTCTAGGGTTTAGGATTTAGGGTTTAGGATTTAGGGTCCTCGCGGCAGATCTCCTGCGATCCACATCTGCCCTCCTGCGAGAACAATGTGCGCTCGGCTGCATTTTCTGCATGGTAATGATTTTGACGATGACGATTGTGCTGACGAGGGTGATGCTGCTTCCTTTGATGATGTTGACACAGACGACATGGGGCCGGTAATGGCTCCTAACGTAATACTGATAACCTTCATAGCAACAGCAGTAATAGCAGAGGCAGCAATAGACTAGTAACAATAATGTTGATGGTGCGGGTGCTAAAGATAAAGATAATGCTAATGATATTCATCACATGTCATACGCAAGTAATACGTCATACGGCTAACGCCAATGCTGAGAATCAGTGACGGATCACCGTCATCATCAGCAGCACGTCGAATAGGGTTTGTGGCATTGTTCTGCCGGTGGGAAAATGGTAGTAAAACCCTACACCTATCACCACAGCTATCATCATCAGCATCGTCATGTTCATGTAATCGTTATGGCCCTCGTCATCCTCGCCATCATCGTCATCACTGACGAAGCACAGATGGCATGCGGATCGTGAGAGTCATGAGCCTCACATGAAGCCTAGCCCTTCTCATCCCGTCTAAATCCCAAAACGAACCGAGGTGACTTACTCCCTGATGCGGAAGATCGCGCTCCTTGGACATGTTCTCCAATTCGAGCCCTGCCACCCCCTCCGAAAGCACCTTTAGTTTTCAAGTCTGGTCTCGAAGTCCTCAGGACTCCAGCAACAACAGGAATAAGACTGCCCATAGCTAATAGAAACAATGATACTAACAACAACAGCCACAGCAGCAACAACAACAATAATAATGCCATTGACAGTTAAAGGAATAAAAATAGCAGAAACTGTAGTAGCAGTAGTAAATAGTAGTAGTCATACTCATAATAACATTAGTATGAGTAACCATAGTAAGCGTACTAATACCGGTAATAGTGATAATAGCAATAACGATGACACTAACAATAACAATCATCGTTATAAGTGGTATTAACCATGATGCTAACCGTCATTTTTTCATAGCCATAAAATGCAATCCCTCAACCCTAAACCCTAAACCCTAAACCCTGATGGACGGGACGACTGGAGAAGCTGGGCCAGTTGGGGTGGGTGGGAGGGCTCAAGTGGCTCCTCTGACCGCCGTGCAACAGCTGGAACGTGGGAGGATCATTCTTCGGAAAGGCCTCGCAGCGGGGCGAATGCGCGGATCACCCGCAGTACTCGAGTTCTTGCTCCACGCGAAGGTGCCAGAACCACTGAACGGTCTTGCCCCTCGTCGTCGTCGCGGGCTTTTTGAAGGGACCTTCGCAACGTGGTTCCTCGAGCAACACCGTTGGTGGACCCGGCAGCTCCGGCCCCTCTTTCTGTTCATGAAGGTGTTGATCTTTGGCGGCAATTGCTCAGGATCTCGGAGGGAACGGGAATGGGAGACATGGACCATTCCGTTCAGGAAGGTCGGTTCACTATACCTCGAGATGTTGCGGACAACATGGTGGACACCCTGAGGGAGATGGACGACCATGATTTGGCCATTATGACCCTGGCTTTGGTTGACCTGGTTCGAAGGCTGATGGTTGAGTGCTCGCAAGTACTAGCCCAAGCAAGAGCTGACCTAGTGGAAGTGGAGGTTGAACAAGACGGTGAACATGACCACGGCTCGCTTGTCCAGACGGAGGCCAAACTCAGAAGCAATATGGGCGCAAAGGAAACCACACCCATCCTTATGGACCTGCAACAGGATTTGGAGCGGCTTCAGAGGCAGGGATGGAATGTGGACCAACATGTGGGGGCTCTTCTTGCCAGAGCCAGACAGCACCGAGTCAATCATGGTGGTGGCGACCTCCTTGATCTCCTGGACTCCCTCTTGGTTACGTTCAGGGGTGATTCGGCAGAAGGTTCTCAGGCTTGTACGTCCAAGCCAATTGTGGACTGGCTGGAGAAGTGGTGGCTGAAGCTCGTTGATCTGCTGCCTTCTGCCTGCGGTAGTGGCGATGGTGTTACTGTTGTGGACTCTCAATCGCTGGAGGCCCCCTCGGTGCCATTGGATGGGGACGTGGCGTTCTATGCGGAGGCAGAACACTTGGCCATTGAGGAGCACGAATACCACATGGAGCTGCGCAAGGAAGAAGCAGACCGATGCAGACAACAGGCTGAACATGAGTCCAGCCTGGAATCATGGGAGTCAGAGATGGAGCGGATTATGGAAATGTATGAGGGTGCCTCTTCCAGACGTGCAGCACAGGCGGCACAAGAGTGGGACGACTGGGCTATGTTTGATGCCCTACATCGGCCGTGTCCGCGCACTCGTCGACATGTGGAGATTGAAGTTGGGCCTGCTGAGGGGCAGGTGGGGGAGAACAAAAGGCTGAAGATACCAGTGCCGGAGGCCTGTGGTATGAACTCGGAGCTCAAATCCGCTAAGCTTGTGGTGGACGAGGGCTCGCCTGGCAGTTCGACCTCCACGGTGGTGTTTGATCTTGGAGGTCCACAGCAGGACCCTTCATGGGGTTCTCAGCCGCCTGGTGCCGTTCCTCATGACCTTGATTTTCACAACTACATGGACCAGTACAACCGGTTTCGTCGAGGGGAAATTGGTGCCGCTTACATCAGGGAGATGTGGGGAGAGACTACGTACGAGCTCATGTTGGCTCAAGAGGAGCTTGAAATACAAGAAGACCGTGAGCGTGCTGAGCAACAAGCTGATCTAGGGGGACCGGATCCTGGGGTTCACGAGGGCTTCAGTGCTGCTGACCAGGGAGAAGGCGAAGCAAGGGCGGCACAGGGACAAGGGACTCAGCTTGATGGAGAAGAGCCAAGTAACGACTCCAAGCGAGGTCAGTTTGAGGGCATGGCTGACTCTTGAAGATAGGGCCGAGACAACTAAGTGAACGTCTGAGTGTGAGAGGGACTGCCGTTGCATAAAGTGTTTTTGCCGAAACGCTCACAGCCTAATATGGCACAGAGCCTACCCTCCGGGGTTGAGACGCGTCATGCAGTCATCAAAAGGCCTTCAAAAAAAAAACAAAAACCCTAAACCCTAAACCCTAACCTAGGCCCGACCAGTCGGCCCTAAATCTGGAATTTGCGGGCAGAGCCTGAGACCCACAGGGCAAAAGGAGAGACTCTTAATGGGGATCCCTACTTTAGGCACATGAAGGTTATATACCTAGGGGTCCTTATTAAGGATCCCTAATTACTCTATCATGGGCCATATAATCGGTATATTTTTTTTTTGCATCAGGCGGACTACAGTGTCGACTGACGCGTCCCACATTGGTGTATTAAGGGTATATACCTAGGGGTCCTTATTAAGGGTCCCTTTTTACCCGTTGAGAGACCCGGCCCAAAGCACCCAAGCCGAGCCCCCAGAGGAGTTCATCCAGGGCGTGGAGACATCCGAGTTTTGAGCTGTAACATAAGAGCCTGATGAAGATACCCTGGGTCCTTATTAGGGTTCTGTTTATGAATCCTACTAACTTTTCTTGGGGGTTATAGGACCAGGGTTTCTTAATCAGGTTCCTACATTAAGGTTCAGGGTTTGTAGAGTTGATGGTGTGCAGCTCAGGGTTGCACGTCCCATCATGCAGAAGCTTGACAGCATGTTCCACAGGCTGGACAGGATAATGCAAACCCCTGACGAATAACACACTGTTTTTTTTTACAGTTTGCAGGCCTTAAACATCGGATTCCGAATCATTAATTCTAATCCTCATCGCAACATGGCTTATTGATCAGGGATGTATGCTAGCGCCAGGTTCGAATCGTGTGCCGAGGCATGCTCAGGCCAAAAAGACCGGATCCTGCTGGACAAGCTCATTCACCTGCAGCAATCCGACCTTCGTCTTACTTTTGCGAGCGGCAGGGTACAGGGTTGAGGGTTTTAGGGTTTAGAAGTTTAGGGTTTAGGGGGTAGGGCTTAGAGGTTTAGGGCTTAGGGTTTCGGGTTTAGAAGTTTAGGGGTTTAGGGAAGGACATGCAGGGCGTGCCAGAAAAGCCAGACCCCACAGCCTTGCCCCCAGAAAGCTAGCTACCGCTCAGGGCTAGACCCAACATTCCAAACTCAGAAGCCCCAGCTCCCCGACGTATAGGGTTTAGGGTTTAGGGTTAAGGGGTTTAGGGTTTAGGGTTTAGGTTTAGGGTTTAGGGTTTAGAGTTAAGGGTACAATACTACCACCCAAAAGTCCTCGTGCTTAGTAAAAACCTGGCCTTAAAGTACTTATACATAAGTATACTAGCCCTAAAGCCCCCTGTATAAGTCTACCAGAGTATACCCCAAAATCCTTTTCGAAACAAGCCAAGGAGCTCGAAACTCTGCAGACCCGATCCTGACACCCTGGATCTTCCAGTTGCAAGACAAGAGTGGCTTTAAACCCTGAGCCCCAAAGCCCTAAAGCTAAAGCGCTAAAAGCCTTAAGCCCATGCAGGGATGCAGGGTGGCCCGTGTGAGGCGTGCGGCGTGGGGGAAGAAGAATCAGATCTGAGGTTTCCCAGAAGAGTCAAACGGCCCATACTTGGGTCTCCAATGGCCCATACTTGGGTTTAGGGATTCGAGTTCAGGGTTTCAAAGAATGTATCCCTCAATGCCCCATACTTGGGTTTAGGGTTTCGGGTTTAGGGTTCAAGGTTGGGGGTTTCAACTAATGTCCTGCCATGTGTTGTAGAGGGTTTCCCCGGTTGTGACAGAAGAGTTTGTCTTGAGGTCGTAGTTGGAGGTTCATGGGTAGTTACAAGTGGGGTTCTAAGTAGGGGAACTATAGTTGTAAGCCATATTCGGGGATTTAGAACCATACTTATAACTACCCTAAACCCTAAACCCTGTAGAACCCTTAAAGGAACCCCAGTTATACAACTAACTACCCATGCAACCTCCTAAGTAGTTGGGGTTCTGCCTCTGGCGGCCTGTCAGTCTATTGGCCGTGCGGTCCTGGACTTTGAGGTTGGGGTTTAGGGTCTAGGGTTCAGGGTTTAGGGTCTAGGGTTCAGGGTTTACGGTTTAGGGTTTCGGATCTAGGGTTTAGGGTTAAGAGGGTTAAGGGTTTAGCGTCTAGGGCCGTCTAGGGTTCAGGGTTTAGGGAAAGGCAGAAACACCAAAGTCAAAGAAAGCCCAAACTCCAAACCCGAAGCCCTACACCCGAAAAACTAGACCGTGTCGAATAAACCCTAACAGCCTAAAGCGCGAAACCCTTACACCCTAAGCCCTAAGCCGTAAAGCCCTAAACCGGAGCACCCTCATCCCTAAACCCTACGCCCTAAACCGGCTATGGGGTTTCCAACTTTGGGCTACTACTGCAAACTCCAGGAAGCACGAGATGTTCGATCGTGTCTGGAGTGATCTCACTGGCCTCGGAAACATCCTCCGGCTCTGGCAGAAGAGCCTTGGCGGAGTTAGGGGTTTTGGGTTCGGCGGTTGAGGGTTTAGGCTTTAGGTTAGGGTTTAGAGCTTTGAGTTTAGGGTTTAGGGGTTCAGGGGTTTAGGGGTTTAGGAGTTTAGAGGTTTAGGGGCTTCCTTTAAGGGTTCCTTTCAGGGTTCCTTTCAGGGCTCCTTGATGGGTTCCTGTAAGGCTTCGGTGAGGTTTAGGGTTTTGGGGGCTTCGGGTTTGTGGCTTTTTTTAGGGTTGCTGCTCAAGCCTAGAGCTTAAACCCCAGTTAGACCCGAACCCAAACCTGAAAGCCTCAACCAACCCTAAACCCTAAACCCTAAACCCCAAACCCCAAACCCTAAACCCTAAACCCTAAAGCCTAAAGCCTAGACCCTAAACCCTAAACCAAAGACCCGAAAGCCGAAAACCCCAGTCTCTGGCTTCTACGACGGAAGCCCTGAGCTCTGGACCCTAAGCCCTGCTATAGAAGCCCAAGTAATTAATACGCTTGTTTAGGGTTTAGGGTTTAGGGTCAGTTTAGGATTTAGGGTTTCGGGTTTAGGGTCAGTTTAGGGTTTAGGGTTTTACATCAGATACTAGAGTATACACCCAAAACCTGTTCTAATTGCTACGGCCCTGTATGACCTTTGGGATGGAGTCTCCTAAACCCTACACCCTAAAACCTAAACCCGAGAGTGCAGGGTGCGACCCCTGAAACCGACATCGGCTCTCGCCGCCTTCGAGGTGTGCAAGATGCCCCTTGGGCATCTACAGCCCATAAGGTTTGGAGTTTAAACCCTAAAACCCTAAAGCCCTAAACCCCTAAACCCCGAAACCACAAACCGTTTAAAGTTTAGGGTTCGGGGTCGAGGATTTCAGGTTTCGGGGTTTTTGGAGGTTTCCGGGTCCCTTGGGTTTTAGGGCTGAAAGGCTTCGTGGGCTTTGAAACGGGGTGTTTAAATGCCTCTTGGGCCTGTGCTTGAGGATTTTGGATTCAGGGCTGTGGGTTTAGGGTTGAGGGTTTAGGGCTTTGGGTTTTGGGTTAAGGTTGCTGGTTTACGGCTTTGTGTTGTGGGTTTAGGATTTTGGGGCTTTGGGTTGAGGGTTCAGGGTTTTTGGGGCTTTGGGCCCAGGGTCCAGGGTTTAGGGCGTATTGTTTGGGGTTTAGGGCCTTTGGTTTATAGGGTCTTGGGCAATGAAAGCCTGCAGAGGCTTTTAGGGTTGAGGGCTCAGGCTTCCGGGTACCTTAGACTTGCGGGTTCTCTTAGGGCAAAACAGGAAGCCCCAGGGGGCTTGTTCTTGTTTTTTGAAAGCCCCTTTTTCACACACACAAGACACCCTAAACCCTAAACCCTAGACCCTGAACCCGGAAACCCCTAAACCTCGAAACCCCTAAATCCTAAACCCTAAACCCGGGTGGGGGTTTGAAGCTTTCGGCCCCAGAGCTAAGAGGGGTGTGAGAGGGATCTCATTCCCAAGTGCTTCTCGGCTTCCAATCACTTGGTTCATGAGATTCTGGCGATCAGAGTTGGGGTAACCCTAAACCCTAAACCCTATTTTTCGGGTTTAGAGTTTTTTTTAGGGTTTTGGAAGTTGACGGTGGAGGTTTCAGGGGTCAGGGTTTAGGGCCGTGGGGTTTGTCGGTTTGAGGGCTTGAAGGGTTCAGGCTGTGAGCTGGGGATTTGGAGCTTAGGCTCTCCTCTAAGAGGGTTTGAAGTCTTTAAAGGATAAGGGCTTGAACACGTTTTTGCCAAAAGTGCGTGGCAAAAATGTACTGTGTGGCAGGAGCTGCCGGCTTTACAGTGGCTTTTGTAGGCCCAGAACTTTAACTCCCAGGCCCTAGGACCCACGCCAGAACACTTAACACCCTAAGCCCCAAACCCGCTGAGCCCTAAACTCAATGCCCTACACCCTTAGGGATCCTAAACCCTACACCCTGACCGGAAACTGCCGTTATCGTGGCCTTTTGCAACACCCCCGAGTGCCACAGAAGTCACTACAAATAATCGTGCTGACAATGCCTGTGTGAACAAGATAAGTGATAGTACTACTTGTAGATGGCAACACAGCTCTAGAACTAGTGGCGTGGACATCACCATCATGATTTGTCCTAGTTGTTGCTACCTTTATAATGATAAACCCTCGTGGTTCGTCTTTGTTTTGGAGTCTTCTTGTTCTTGCTTGCTATGAGCCTTATTTCTTCTAAGGGGGGTTTCCGAGACCTACGATTGTGTCGGCGACGTCGATTCCGGGTGTCCTGGCCACCACGTTTCACGACATGGCTTGTCATCTCGGACTGACCCTAAACCCTGAACCCTAAGCCCTAAACCCTAAACCCTGAACCCTGAACCCTGAACCCTAAACCCTAAACCCTGAACCCTAAGCCTATAGCCTGAAGATCTGAGCCCTAAACCCTAATCCCGTAAAAACTCTAAAGCCCTAAACCCTAAAGCCCTACTGTAAACCCAAACCCTGAACCCTTAACCTAAACCTGGCGCCTAAGCTTGTTAGCTCTTACAGTGTGATCAGTATCTCAGGAGGGGACTAAAGTGGTTACACACATCAGATATCACTCTGCTTATACGCCATGAGCTTGTAAGTTACAGCAATGTAGCAGCCCAAATAATTGCCTGATTCCTTACAGTTCCATGTTATAATCAAATCTTAGGATACTACTGTTGGTGATAGAAATCCTGCATTACCTTAAGGACCCTGAACCATGGAAATTACGGTATATTCCTTACTATGGGTAATGCAGGATTTATATCATCAACCGTCGGCCAAAACCCCTGTTCTGACTCATCAAGGAACCGAGATTGGAGGTTTCTTTTTCCACGTTACATGGAAGCTCTTCACGCCATTGGCCTACTGGTTTACGGGTTTTGTTTGGGGCCAACCTGGTGTGCAAGATGTTTCTGGAGATTCCTGCGATGGTGGTTAGAAGTCAAAGGCTTGCGGATGAGAGGTAAAAAACCCTATCCAAACCGTATAGATTACCCTGAACCTAAACCCTAAAACCCTAAACCCTAAATCGTCTTCGGTAGAAGCTAGGTTTGGGGCGTGGGCATGGGTCTTCAGGAGAAAAGGCGCGGTCGCTTGACATGGATGCTTTCAAGTCGAAGTTTCGTGTCCGCACTCGTTGAGGTTTAGAGCAACCCCAAACCCTAAACCCCTTGACTTTCAGGGTTTCCGGCCAGTATGGAGTTTTAGCCAAGGCTCATAGGTTTGTAGGATACAGGTTTTAGGGTGTAGGGGGTTTCAGGGCGGTAAGGACAGTAGGGTATGTGGCTTTAGAGTTTAGGGTTCTGCGACTTAGCAGTTCCGGGGGGGGGGGGTTTATGTCTTGAATCTCAGACCTAAGATTCAGGACGGGGGCTAAAGGTTGCGCAAGGACGTGGAAATAATTAGTGAGAGTATTCCGAAAAGTTCCCGATTCTTTCTAGAGTGTACAGTCCAGTAACACCCTAGTCCAGGCTTCTATATGAGCCCTACATCCCTTCAAACCCTAAATCCTGAGCCCTGAACCCTAACCCGTAAACCCAAGCCGCAAAACCGTAAACCCTAAGCCCGAAACTCTTACTTGTTACCCTTACTTAACCCTCAGCCCTTTGCATCTCAGACACACCCAGGCACATCCGCCGGGGGAAGACCGAATTGCGCGATCTGCCAAACAGCGACGTGAAGACCCAAGATCACAGGCCGTTCTTTGTCTGTTCATGGCTACTGTTGCTACCGGCTATTGCTAATGCGAAGCAATGTTGTTGTGGTTGCTAGGTGATACTGATAACTGCCATTATCCGGATTTTTATTTGTTCGCTTGATCTTCTCACCATCAGCATCTCCATCATCATCACCATCATCACCATCATCACCAACATCACCATCATCACCATCGTCGTCGTCGTCGTCGTCACCGTCGCCGTCGCCGTCGTCGCCGCCGTCGCCGTCGCCGTCGTCGTGGTTGTTGTTGTTGTTGTTGTCGTTGTTGCCCTGTTGCTGTACTGTTGCTGGCAGTTTTTCTGTCAACATGTCCTTTCCTGTCTGGCTGGAGGCCAGGAGTTTCGTAAAGGTTACAAATTTGTTGCGGGCTTGGAGGGCCCAGTGTCAGGCCGAATTATTGGATTGTGAGAGTAGTCTAGGATACGAGTGAGGGGCTGCAGAGTTTAAGGGTTTAGGGTTTAGGCTTCAGGGTACCCTTTGCACCATCGGCCTTCAACCATAAGCCCTGATTTATGCCAGTGGCAGCACGATCCTACACCACCGGAAACACCACACGCCCCCTCACGAGCATCACGATGAGCCTCCCGAGCCCTAAACCCTAGACCCTAAACCCTAAACTCTAAACCCCAAACCCTGAGAGGAAGCACACCTGCAAGAGCATAGGGCTCTCAGAGGAGGCAGCGAAGATCTGGTTCAGGGTTTCAGCATTTCAGGGCTTTTATTCAGGACCTAAAGCCGAACAATTACCGACAACCCTAAACCCTAAACCCCTAAACCCCTAAACCCTAAAACCCTAAACCCCTAAACCCTAAACCCACTGCAACTTCAACTTCCAAACCCCAATGAGTCGAAGGCCGAAGTCCCTCTAAACCCAAAATTCCCAACAGCCTAAATCTTAGAGGATGCGTTCGGGGTTCAGGGTTCCGAGCTTCAGCCTCCACTTGAGGGTTCCGTTAAGGAGCTGGAGACTCTTCTAAGGAGCACTTTAGGAGCTGGGGCCTTTAGGGCAATAGAGTTCCAATAAAGGCTTTCAGTTCAGGGTTCAAGGTTTCAGGTTCTCAGGTTAGGCAATGCTAGTAGCCCAAAAGCTACTGCACTGTTGCAGTACAAAGCTATGACATCACTTGGATGCTGCCCCCACTCAGTCACAGTTGAATACTGTTTATAATGCAGATGGACAAGGCCCTTCATGGCGGCCATACTATAGACTGTTACTGTATGGGGGCAGTACGTAAGACATTAGCATTTCTCCCGAGAATTTCGATTCTGAGATTCGCATGACTATTAGTATGACTGATGTCAGTTAACTACCTATGCTCTTTCGGGGTTCCTTATTGTATTTATAGTATAATACACCCCAAAACCCTATTCTAATTAAGACCCCTACATGAGTCGTGTTGTGACAGTCCTTGTGATGCGCTTTAACGGGCCCCACTCCTGAAGCTTCCGAATCTCGAAGCTGCTCCCCGAAGTTCGTACATCTCTATTGCTTTCATCCTTACTACTGGTTTAGGGTTTAAGGTTTAGGGCTGCAGTGGACCAGACTTCCAGCCGAAGCAAGCTGACCAGCCTTCTGAGGTAAGCAAGAGGCTTTGTAGTTACGCTGAGGTGTTGAAAATGACCCTAAACCCCAAACCCTAAAACCCTAAACCCTAAACCCTAAACCCTAAACCCAAGCTGCGACAGTAAATCTTGGAACGCCTGTCCCTCATACCTTAAACCTCAGAGCCCCTAGACTCTCCAAGCCACCAGCCCTGATATCCCTCGTTCAAAACCCTGAACTGCCTCATAGGAATTCACCTTAAAGCCCGACTAAGGTGCATTACCGCTACCCATGTCTACTGAAGTTCCTACTTTGGTCTACTGAAGTTCCTACTTTGGTCTCTTTCGAAGCGTTAGGGCCAGGGTGCCTTAATCAGATTCCTACAGTACTGTTGATAGTAGAAATCCTGCATTACCTTAAGGACCCTAAACTATGGGAATTATGGTATATTCCTTATTATGGGTCATGCAGGATTCATATCATCTTCCGTAGGGTTTAGGTTTTAGGGTTCCGTGCAGCTGTATAGCGGAAAGCCCAGGCCGGAAATCCTGCAAGAAGCGCAAGACAACCCGGAACCTGTTGTGCCTTACAACGCCTTACTGAAAACTCCCGTTAAAACCAAATAAGAGCCCGACAGAAACCCCTAAACCCTCAACCCTAAACCCTACAAAACCATTTTGAGTCGTCTGAATTTCCTGTGTGGTCCTTCCGTTTCGGAGTGCCCGGGCTGCTTTTGGAAGCCTTATACTAGGTCAACATTTCCGGTCAGGGTTTCGGGTTAGGGCGGTCAGGGATTCAGGGTCTCGGGCTAAGAGGTACAGTTTAGGGGTTTAGGGTTTAGGGTTTAGGGTTTTAGGGTTTAGGGTTTAGGGTTTTAGGGTTTAGGGTTTAGGGTTTTGGGGTTTGAGCTTAGTTTACAGTGGTTTGGTTTACGGTCCCTGGCCCGCTGTGTCAACTCCATCCGCGTCTCGGCTCCACCGCTCCCGCGCCTTGATTCCCGTAAACCCTCGTATAAACACACTAGCATAGATGTAGTTCTCTAAATTAGGGTCCCTGTTTAGGTCCCCAATATAGAAGGGCACCCGTATAAACAAGGACCCCCAAAAGGGACACTAATTTAGAGAACTACCCTAATATGGGTCGGAATGTTTCGTAAACCCTGAACCCTAAAGCATCCCCTGCTGGTACTCCCTCGTAAGTATTGTAGGCTTTTAATTTTTTACGATGTCGTAGCTTATGGGCTTTAGGGGCTGGGCTTTAAGGGTTTGGGGTCAAGGCGTTTAGGGTGTAGGTCCTTAGGGTTCCTTATTGCCACAAGAGCATACAACACCCCAAGGCCGAAGGCCATACTCTGGTTGAAGGTTTCGGGCTTAGGGCTTATATAAACCCCTTACAGTCCAGGACCACTGGCAAGGGTGCTCGTACGAGGACAAGCGGTGCCTCAAAACCGCGTGGCATGGCTGGGCGCAGGGTGTAGAACTTTGGAGCTAGCCCTAACCCCAACCCTAAGCCCGTGAATCAGCCCGTGAAGGGTTTTGGATTAAGATTTCGGTTTGGGGTGATTCAGTTGTTCGTGGCAGATGCGCGTGAGACACTGCAAGATGTTGTCTGCGTCACTGTTCGTCGTTCTTCGCACCACCGCCAGTGCTGCTGCCCTGGGCCCTGCTTCGCTTAGTTGGGCATGTGGTCGTGGTGACCATGCTTTCCCATGACCCCAACCAGGCTTGTAAGACTTTTGCGGCCAGCACCTGCAAGAGCCGCCAGCAGAACTCCCACGCAGCTAGGTAGGGCTTCATGGCTTATTTGGCTTCGGGCTGAAGGCTTGTAGGGTTTAGGGCTTGGGGCTAAAGTTTTCAATGCCCAAACTCCAAACACCAAGCCCCATCTCCTACACCAAGGAAAACCTGGAAAACCATGCGAATGTGTGCCTATGCCTCCCAGAAGCCGAAAGGCACTTCGGGATCAAAGCTTAGGAAGTTGAGGGTTTAGTTTGAAGGTTGATTCCTACACCCTAAACCCAAATTCCTTTCGGCCTGAGTTTTTTTGAGATATCTCGTCGCTGCTTTTTGGATGTATTGGTCGGGTTCGACTCTAGGCTTCTTTCAAGCTGCGATTAAGTTTGACACCCGTCAAGTCTACAAAACCCGACTTGCTTTAGAGAGGTTGACTATTTGGAGTTTGACGGTAAGCCCTAACTTTAGCTTTGAGCTGTAACTTTAACCCTAAACCCTAAGCCTTTTGAGGTCATTGAACTTGTCAGGTTGAGGGTTTCGGGTTGAAGGGGGCGCCGGATAGCACTTCTACTCTCAACTCCCACCTGCAAGCTACGTCCATTGAGCCTCGAAGCACTCCACCTCCCCGCTCTCCGACGCCTTCTGCCAGACCGACAAAGCAACCCTAAAGTTGAACGCCCTCAACAGCTCTTCGCTCTAAGCCCAAGCTCTAAGCTCTAAGCCCAGCTCTAGGCTGTAAGCCCTAGCTCTAAGCTCCAAGCCCCAGCTCTAAACCCC
>CAJNJA010072986.1:0-21934 GCA_905231915.1 Symbiodinium necroappetens | reverse complement strand
AAGACCAAACGCCTTAAGCGTTGTGGTCAAGAAAGCTAACTGCAATCTTGCACCTTGCAAGCTGGCAACCGAGATGCCTCACGGATGCCTTTGCATGCTCACGATCGCGAGTGATGCACAGGAGAGGAGGCTGCAAGAGTCCCAACCGACAGAGGTGCGGTCCGTCCATTCTACTTGTACGATGGAGCTCAGTCACTGCTTGCAAAGTTTCGGACGAGAGCAACACCATCCAATATATCAATACTTCTCCCAGTACTTGCAGCCTGCCATGCCAAGTCCTGATTCTTGCCACCGCCAAGTGGCTTGGAGATCAGCTGCACCCCAGACCCAGCATGCCAAAGTTCAGAAGCAAGTTACCCGCTTAATGACTGGTCTCACTAGTCCCAACTCGCGGTATCTTAGGGTTACTTCCAGGCGTTCAAAAGGCCCCGGAAGATCCCCGAAGCCAGGCACCTCGTCGCTCGGCCTCGGCGGGGCCGTCGAGGTTCAAAATCCCACGTGTTGCTTTGAGGGAGCCTGCGTGGGTTTCCTTTGGTGGTGGGTCAGTCGGTTCTGTTAAATGTTGCGTCTCGCTGGTGCATGTCGGCGAGCTACTGATGCTGGTGCTGGTGATTTAGCAGGCATGATGGGTGGTGAAGCCGTCTTTGGGGTGTGAGCGCATCAAATGTTTACAACAACGACTGGGCAATCTCATGGAGGTTCGAGATGTTGTACAGCGATGCGACCCGTCGAGACGAAGATCGCAAATTCTGGCAGGACCGGAGCCATGTGCAGCCGGAAGCAAGAGCGTGTGCATAAGATACTCGTAGGGCTGGCCGCAGCATAACTGCCCAAAAAACTTGCAAGCATGTCACTATCGGGACCGGAGGATACAGGAGCACATGTGCACGAGTACGGAGCATCACGGACCGTCGCCAGAAATGCCACGAGAAGGAGGAGTTGGAGATGCAGGGGCCCAAGCCTGCGTGAAAACTGGAGGCAGTGCTGGCATGGGTAGGCACCGGCGGAACTTAAGTCTGCACTTCCACGCTGACGCTGTATCAGGTCTCAGCGTCAGTTGGCCGTGAAAGCACCACAATGCAAGCGCCAGGTGCCATCAGATGCTTTCACGTTTAGCTGCACAGAGGATCACAAGCAAGCCGATCATGGGAGCTAGTACTTACCCAGTGGCAAAAAAAGATGGTGCCGAGCATGTCGCTGCAGCAGCTCCTGGAAGCTCAAATTCTGGGGCAATGCGAACGCAGGTCTGGGCACAAAGAACGCCTACTCCGCAGAAGGCTCCCAACAGCGCCAGGCCATGACGTGCTGATGGCCAGAACATGCCAGAACTATGAGGTGAAAGAGGGGTGCTGTTCCCATGATGAGTCATGAGGAATGAAGGCACCAGGGTGCAGATCAAAAGTCGTATTTCGGAGGATCATGGTCTCATGATGAGCCACAAAAGATATAAGGGCACAGCTGAGTTCTCGTGCAACTTCTAGGAGAATCCCAAAACGAAAGGGTTTTGCCTTCGCTAGCAGGATTTCGAGAAGCCCACAAATGCAAAGACAAGTCAGCATTGGTGGTTACACGAAGCAGCAGGAATCATCAAAGAGGGGCCGCTGCGGCAGATGTGGACGAGCTGCAGATGGCGCAGGAAGCAGGGCCCTGAACACCCCCTGGAAGCCAAAGGAGGTGCTCTGGTGCAGCATGGTGCAGCTACGTGCGGGTAAGATATTGCTAGCAAGGGAGTCGAGAAGTGACGAGCAGTTCGCACCCACATCTCTTGAAATTTGAGGAGCTATGTCAAGTCATCTAGCTCTGTCCCATCATGGAACTTGAAGGCTACGGACTACAGTGACCAAGTTCTGTCAATGTTACAAAGAGGCTGATCGGAGCAGATATAGTATGTGAGAGCTTCTGGAATTCCTTTCACAAACTGCAGAGTACAAGAACAGCGACAGTCCATGACGTTTGCCATGTTTGCCGTGAGTTTTGCAAGCCATCTCCCTTCCAAGGCTCCATTGCCAGCTCATTCTGCTTTGGTGCTGCTTGGGCCCCGGTACTGGTACCATCAATCCGGCCTTCGTTGTTCGTGACTGCTCCCACTGTTGGCTTACAGTAGCGAAGTTTTGAACTTTTGTCGTGGAAGAATGTAGCATCAGCACGCAGGTCCAGGCCAAGACACAGTGCAGCTTCGGTTCTTGCTCTGAGGCCTGGACAGTGCCTACCTGAGAGAGACCTTCTACCAGGACCTGGGGCGAATTGTGCGGCAACAGTACATATAGTTTGATACACTATAATCTGATGATCCCACAATGTAGTATAATGTTCAGTCTATGGGTTAGGATTTAGGCTTTAGGGTTTAGGATCGTCTATGATCGTCTTTGCAGCGAGATGTGGTACTCCGACATACCGGAGCCTGCGAGCTGCGTTCCGCTGCGAGTAGTTCTTGGCTTCGTGAGGAGGTGGGTCAGGCAGACATCAGCCCAAGATTCCCGCGGTTGCGCTCAACCGCACGAATAGTGCAGGCCTCAGGCACTCGATCATGCCTGCGTGCCGACGACCTGCCGGGCAAACAATGTCGGCACGAAGATCTAGTTGTAATCATGGATCTTAGACTGGCGGGGCGCGAGCGCAGAATCTTCTCACTGTGACTCAGGAAACGAAGGGCCGGCGCAGGGAACCCCATCTGGCACTGCTGCTAGTCTGAAGTAGCTGCCGCGTGTGACCGATTCGCGAAATCATCTGCCCGTCTGTATGCAAAGGCGGTGCGGCGTGCACAGAGCCCTGTGCCTGTGCCCGGAGCAACCTCCCCACTGGCAGCAGGCTGGGCCCTGTCGCCCAGAGCATGGATAATGTGAAGGTTGCAGATGGTTGCAGCCTGCCATCGTGCCAGGGAGCAAGCTCCAATCAGAGCCATCCGCGGCGTCTTGGCTGCCTACGTTGTCCATGGGTGCAATGACTTTTCGGGCGGCCGCTTATATAAGCGAGCTGAGACGTGTGTGAAGGCAGCTTCACCGTCACGGAGCCAGACGCCAAGACAGCGTCCTCAGACACGCGCCGGGAACAGCAACGGAGGCATCAACAAGCAAGTAGTGTTCTGCTGGACACTTCTGCAATTTCAAGCTGTAATGTTCGGAATCACATCCAAGCTGCGCAAATGCCAGGCAAAGAGCGTGCGTCTTCTGCGCCGCGGTCTTCAGCCGCTCGGCTCCAGTTTGGTGGATGCGAGCCAGGAGCTTTGCTGTTTCCATGTCGTGGGTTCTGTTGCTAGTCGCTTCATAACATCCGCACCCACAGGCCGCCTGCACTCCTGCGGCGGAGCCTACTTCTTGCAGACCAGGCAGGGCCCAGAACCGTTTGCTGCAATCGCTCGTCCTAACAATTCCAGCCGCCACAAGAATAGCATTAGTAATTGTAACAGTATTGATTCAGTATTGATCATAGTAATACCGAATTGTACGAATAGTAATAGTAATAAGAAGAAGAACAGCAACAACAATAGCAACAATGATATCCCAGACGATGCAACAACACTTAGTACTAATAGCAACAATAATAACATGAACCACAATATCGATAATGATGCATAGTAATGATAATACTGATAACAATATCAAGAACAAGAATAACCATAATAAGAAGAATATTCATGATAGTACCTACCGTAGAAATATCACTACCAGCAGAAGGACATGTATAGGTGGACATATATATATATAGATAGATAGATAGATAGATTAACTATCAAAAGAAGCCAGCAGGGACGTGACCTCGAATCCAGGTGTTGCAGCGAAGGACGGTCTCCGTGCTCCGCGCGCTGAAGATCTGGCCGCAGCTGGTGCAGCCTGCCTTCCCGTTTATCTCGAAGAAAGTTGCTGCTTTGTCTGCAACGCATGGCATTCGTCTGCATTGCAGATTGATTCTGAGGCAAAGCGCGGACAGAGCCCCATGCCGCACACGCCACGAGCTGCCGCCAGCCCAGTGGATGGCGCCAAAGCCAGATGCGCACGCACAAGCCGGTGACTCAGACTGCATCCGAAATTTGCCTGGGATGTCGGGCTTCGACTTTTGAAGGTGATCGACTCTCGCCCACGCGTGCACCAGAAGAGGTCTCTTGGCCTCGCGAATCGTCACCGGCTATGCTCCACACATTATACTCCTTGGTGCTGTCTCCACTCCATGCTTTTTCCTGGCTGCCAGCTACCACGGAACATGCCCGCAGTGT
Source organism: Symbiodinium necroappetens (assembly GCA_905231915.1). Classification (NCBI taxonomy): domain Eukaryota; class Dinophyceae; order Suessiales; family Symbiodiniaceae; genus Symbiodinium; species Symbiodinium necroappetens. The sequence continues at coordinate 17,724 of CAJNJA010072986.1, read as the reverse complement.
AGCCTGATGCCCAAGGCTGATACACGCTCACCAAGTCGTGCAGCAAGAGCCACGGCCATTTGCTCGCCGAAAGTAGGCCGGATTGTTCTCCTCAGCTTGCATTGGTGGCATTTAAGACTATCGTTGTTCCTTGTCTTCCTTCGCACCGTTGAGCGGCCTGATGGCAGTGCATGACCCGCAGGTCCCAAGAGGGACGCCACACCTCCGCCGCGCTCGAAAACGCCTCCGCCAAATGCACAAGCCGACACCTTGGAAAGCACTTCAGTGCAGGAAAACCGTGCTCGGCTTCGTCTACTACTTCTGAGTAGTATGAGGCTGAGGTGTGCCGCCTGGTTAAAGTGTTCGCTCCACGAGGCGAGCGTGCGTCCAAGCGGGACGATGCCGACCGAGCGAGGAGCATCCGAGCCTTCCTTCCCTCGGCTACGAAATGACACTGGAGTGGCTCTCTCAAAGTCGCTTCATCGCACGAACCCTTCGTCCGAAGTTTCGGGGCAAATAAACCAAAGCAGGTGAAAAGAACGGGTTCGGTGTCACCGTTGAGCCCGGTACTGTAGGTGTCGTGGAAACCAATTCCCCTCCGGAGGAGCAAATACCCCGCCGACGAAAGCATCTCCTCCGGAACGAGACAAGACGCCCAAGGCAAGGTGTGCTTTCGCACTTGGAGAAGCACAACATAATCCTGCGTTGGTTGAGGGTTTTTTGAGACTTGTCAGATTTCTACATGGGTGCAAACAACTCGAAACTCTCGTGCTCGAGTTCAGAGGGCGTACTCTGCATACCGCATATAACAGCAGACGGGATGCCAATAATTTCTTTTTGTATATAGATATAGGCTTACATGGATATAGATATACATAGATGTGTATAACTACGAGTGCCTCTGTAATGGGCTATGTTCAGGCACTGATGTACATGCATGCCCCAGAGGTTTTTTTCCGGGGGGGGCATCAAGCCAGCGATTCGCAGGCAACGCCTCGAGCGTCGGGAAAGGCTTCAACCCCGAGGGCGGCTTTCTCGAAAGCAGACCGAGGTCCGGTTCACAACTGGGCTCTGGCTACAGAATTTAATTTAAGCTACCATAATGGGGATCTATATGTAAGTTATTAAATGATATGGTTTCCTTGTCATGGTAACTTAAATTTCACTTCATGACAAGAACCCAGCTTCACAACCTTTGTGGCACATTCAATGTCCAGGCATGTGCGAAGGCAGAGGCCATGGCAGGGCAGTTTCAGGTTTGTTGCTGTGCAGGCACCACTCCGCCGCCAGCAAAGGCAAGAGACAGTGCCAAGACCCCTCCCAAGGCTCGAGGGCTGGTGACGCGCGCTTAAATCGCTTGGGCTTGTATCGGGATTGGTTCTCGAGTCGTGTGTGCCGGAATCGCAGTGCAAGTGCTCGACCTAAGTCCTTCTGGGCTTATTTTACCACTCAACTCGCCGTTCAAGCACCAGCCCATTCAAGCACTTGAATCTAAAGCGGGGTTTAGGGGCTTCAGGGTTGAACGTTTCGGACGGGATTTTGCGTTTTTAAAGGTTTTTTCGGTTTCAGGGCTTTAGTGTTTTTAGCCTTTGCAAGCTTGAATTGAATCCAGCCATGTTCAGCAGTTGCCAGTTTGTGCGTGCGAGTCCTGCATGAGAGGGCCCCTGCTTCCCAACGTGGGGCTTCCTACTCTTGGTGTGCAGCACGATTCGGTCGATTCGAGGCTTCCAACAGGCACTTGGCTGTGTTTGCTTGTTCAGCCACTGTAGAAAAAGATATAGCGGAAATTGGTCAGGGAAAGTGGGAGCTCGCCTAGGCTTTTCCGAGAGCTCGGAGACAGATGCCAGGCTGCGCAACGCAACGACACCGTGCAGAGGTCCCGGAGCTACCAGCTGCTGGCACAAGTCAAAGCTGCTACCAGTAGCTAGCCTTTCTTTGCATTTCTTTGCTGCGTGGAGGCCACAGGAGGCGCCACGGGCGGCTTCCCGAAGTGGTGCGATCCGGACAGGTGCATGGCCACGTTGAGCATTCGGCCTTCCGAATGGTCTGCGGAGGAATGATACGCCTGGCACAGCAGTAGAGAGGAAGTGAAGCCAGAATCATCCTTTGCAGCTGTGAGCGAACTTTTTGGTCGGCCGGCTAAGTCGGCTGCGTCCAAGTCCAAGCCCCACCGTCCTTCGAGCTGGGGCAGATTCGTGCCAGCGACTCTCAAAATACCTTCATGTATCATGGTGGATGAAGGCCGGTGTGGCTTGGCTGGGCTCTGTTAATGTCCTCTGATGACCGGATGATGCAGTCTGGAATACCTCGTAGCGTCAGAAAGGTGATCGTGAAGTCTGTTTCGGATTATGACAGCATCACCCCCAAGGCCAAGGAGGATCCGATGGCTCCGCTTACACCTTTTGAACATGCTGAGCTTAAGACAGATCAGTGCGCACATGCAGACCTCAGCATTTCTAGCTGATGCACATACTGATTCCCTGGCTCCAAGTTTCAGAAGGTGTGGCAGAGCCACCGTGATCCTACATCCTTGTGCGCCGGCAACTTGAATTTCTGTTGAATTCCAGACCCGTGTGGTCGCTTGAAAGGAGGCTCCTGCATACAAAGATTTGCGATTGAATTTTTCTCGTCAGACGGAAGCATGCACGGCCTTCGCTCGAGTAGCACGCAGCTGTGGCAGTCAGTGTCAGCCACAGCCTAGAATTGCTACGAGAAAGACAACAGTCGTTGCACTGCTGCTGTTTCGGCAAGCTGGAACTTGGAGGTAGGCCCCGGCCCTACCCGCCATTCGCGGAAACGCGATTGGCATGCATTGCCCGGAGCCCAGTTCGTGAGCCATGCTCGAGGCATCTCGACGGCTGCAGGAGCATCCTCCACAAGGCTAGAACGTGTAAGGCTCCACCACTATGCACCCGCCTAATGCCAGCCGCGAACTTGTTGATGGCTGACAGCTTCGAGCACAATGTGACCCAACAAGCCCTGCTACATTTCAGAGAAGCATAGGGGGCATCGACGGATAAGCAATCACTTGGGCACTTCGGTTGCTTTAGTTCTTTGGAGAACCCCAGGTTGCCCTCCTGAAATATCCTTGCTCAGTTAGCCCCTTTCCACGAGGCTATGTCCGACCTACAGAGCTCGGCCCACAGGGGGGTTTGCCAATGTTTAGGGTTTGGTGGGTGTTGTCAGAGCCTGTTCAGAGTCCGGCTTCGGGAAGTTGGAGTCACAGATTGCAATGCGCAGTTCTAGGGATTCAGAAGCTTTCGCAACGCATCCGGGGTGCCACAAAAAGAAAGGTTCTGTTTTGCTCAGCACCATAACGAGCCTTCTTGCAAGGAGCGGAGAGACTTGTGACTTTTTGGGAGCATCGAAGGAGAGTGGGGGACCCCCCGTTCAAGTACAGCGCTACCCCTGTCCGCGGTTCAGTCCCTGCTGGTCGAATTGACCAAGGCATTGGTCGAGAGTTGAAGCTTACCGTATACATATGAGGGAAGTCAGCTGGCTGTTCGCATGCTGTTTGTCGCGGCTTTCATAGAGCAGAGGTCCAGGATCAGAGGAGGGTCCATCGCAAGAGGACCTCGGTGCAGATCAGAATGATGACAGCTAGGATGTTCCCTCGGTCCCGGTTTGAAGACTTTCTGGTGGTACTTGTGTTTGCGCAGCCGGTCTCCTTGGCAGGACTGCTTGTACGAGAGTGTCGACAATGCAGGCAGAGCTTTCGCAGGCAAACGCTTCTGCAGCTGATGTCTCCGCTTCCTGCAGATGCCGAAGAGATTCCGAATCAAGGTGATATGGCGGCGGTGCCTACCAGCGATACATTGGCCAGAGACCTAGCCCAGCTAGCAGGCATTATGAAGACAAGCACGACCGATGGCAGTGTCGTGTCCAAGGTGAGTGCGAGCGAGGATGTTGAACCTTTGCCTTGCGAACCTTGGTCTGGGAGGTACCGGGAAGCCCCCGAGGCATTTGCCAGCCTCCTGGAGGTTCCAAGCGCCAAGGAAGCCCGGGAGCCGACCCTCAAGCACAAGGTCATCGTCTTGCCCCCGAGCCGCAGAAATGCACTGCGCAGCCCCTCCCCGGAGAACAACTCTCCGTTAGTGCGCCTCACCCGGCTTCGATCACCAGAGATTTCACCACGCCTCCTTCGTCCCATGCCACTCTTTGCGCAAACGGCGCCGACACGCAGGAGTGTGGGCACTAGGAACCACGGCACGCTGTCTGAATTGGGCATCTTACACCCTCGCACAGGCAGCCCTGTGCGTTACGAAGCCCCGGGCGTTGCATATCCTAGAACGGGGTCTCGACTGGGAAGCGACGCGAGAAGTGACAGACTTGGAGGCCGCACTCCCGTGACTCCCACGGTCCCGGCCCTTTGTCCCAGTCGGATCCCAAGCTCATGGATGAACAATAAGCCGTCGGTGACCCCTCTCTCTGGGTTAGCCGGGCCAGGCACAGGGAGACCTTCAAGGCATAGCGTGGGCTCTTGTGCAGGGAGACCCCGATCTGCCACACCTCCCTTTGCCCGATCCTCCAGCCAGGACCGTCAGCGGCGAGGAAGTGAGAATCGTCAGCCCTTGAACTCCAACCGAAGCGCTTCCAAAGGACTGAAGAAGTCGCGAGGGGCCAGGGCCCAGTCTCCCGATGAAGCGGCAGAGCCCATGGCGGTCCTACGAAGGGTAGAATTTACCACAGATGAGGCGGGCCGCACAGACTTGATGCATGCAGCCCGTGATGGCGACCTGGTCCGGGCCTCCACCTTGCTTTGTGCGGGCCTTCCGGTGGATGCCACGGACTCCTGCAAATGCACTGCTTTGATGTATGCCACCACATATGGCCATGTAGCTCTTGCGCGTTTGCTCATCGAGCAAGGCGCTAATGTCAATGCGCTCAGCCATGACAGATGGACACCACTGATCGCTGCCGTTTACAACGGCCACCTACCGGTGGCGAAGTATTTGTTGTCCAAGGGAGCCAACATTGAATGCGCGGATGATAGGGGATGGACGGCTCTGATGCACGTGGGCTTCAACGGCAAGGTTGACATTCTGCAGTGTCTCCTGGAACACCACGCAGACACTGAGCGAAAGGACAACGAAGGAAGGACAGCACTTGTGTATGCGGCGTTCAGCGGTCATCTTCAGAGCGTGAAGCTCTTGCTGGCTGCAACGAAGCGCTCGGACGGCGCAGACGGCCCTTGCTCTTTGGCTCTCATGTTTGCTGCCGACAAAGGTCACATGGACGTGGCTCGCACCATCCTGGATACCACCTTCGTCTCAGTGCGAGCGAGGGCATCGGCACTGGAGCTTGCAAACCTCCACGGCCATCATGAAGTGGCGCTGCACTCAGTGGACTTCCAAAACTGGAACTGGTTCCGGTTATGCAGTTCGGAGCTGCCGAATGGCAAACCGTAAACTTCGAGCTAGTTATCCGATCCCTCTTGGGTTGTTGTAGTTCTGTGCCTGGCATTTGGAATGCTGACATGCAACGGAGCGCGCGAGCATGGCATGCAGATGACCAGAGGCGAAGCTCCTGTTGCAGAGCGCGCATGCTTTTGGAACAATACCGGCAGAATCTTGGCTGGCATGGGGGTCATTGATGGTCAAGGGCGAGTCTTCCAGCATGACCGATGGTCAGTCTCCTGATCTTTCTAGAAACATGAGCCGTGCACGCACTGAGGCTTGAGAGACGAGACAAACTGAGCCTTCTGCCGTGTGTTGACCACTGCAACTTCTGCTAGGCTGCATGCAAGGAATCTCCAGACACTTAGTGCGTTCCTGTTGTGTTCGCCACGGAGTGCAGAAGGAAGAAGCCAAAGTAAAGCGGCCGAGATAACGTTAGTTACGACACAGAGGTGTCGTGTTTGTGCATGGAGCATCTGCTGAAGATGCTCTTGCAGGGCAAGTCACGCCTGTAGGGGTGCATCAGGCTGGGACGGAAAACAGACCTCTGCCATAAGGATATACTTGAAATGGATGGAATATCTCAGTTTCTCTCACGTGATAACGATTGTAGTGAATGGTATAGAGACCAAAAATAAGGGTCGACAGTGGATTTTGGGGTCCTTAGGCCCCTGAAGTTTCTGCAAATTGTTTTGGTTGCTCAACACGCAGCAGGCTTGAGGGAGACACACCTCACGAGCGAGTCTCCTCCCGCAGATGGCTCTGCCCTGTCAAGCACCATGTTGCAAAACGTCAAAGGATGCAGAACCATGATGACAACCTCTGGGTCAGTTCTGCTAGTATCTGCCAGTATAAGAAATACTCGAAGAGTCTGCATCATTGGACAGGACATCAAGTGTCACAAATCCAAAACATCAGCTGCCTGTGTGCCCATAGCAGCCGCGTCTGCTACTTTGCGGAAGCTCCAATGCCTCCGGTGCCCAACAATTCCGAGGACACGCTGCTGCAGGCCGGGTCGCCAGCGTCGTCGTGATAGCTGTACGCTATTAACGTTTCCTGGCTCCTGGCCTGCTGAACCCGTTGGTGGAAACGACAGCCGCAGGCCTACACGGCTTTGAAGAACGCTGTGGCCCTCGACAGTTCTCTCCAAAAAGAGGCGGGGTCGGGAAACACCAGGTGTGTATGCATATGCGTACACTATTTATTGTGTAGGCTTGTATCACATATATATATATATACATACATACATACATATGTATGTATGATAGGTATGTGTATATATACATTTACTATACGCATGCACATATGTGTATACCCACCTACCTGAATACCTCATCCTGCCTGCCTGCCTGCCGGCCCAGCCACGTAACACAAACACACATACATACACATACATACATACATACATACCTACATACATACATACATACATCCTACCATACCATACCATACCCTGCATACCATACATACCATATATACATTACGTTACCATACATGCTTACATACAAACATACATGCACATGCACATGCACCTGCATATCTACATACACGAATACATAAACATCTACATATACATACAGTCATACACATGCATACAGACAGACATCCATACATGGTAATGGATGGATCATGTATTATGTATGCATATATATATATATAGGGAGCTGTCTTTGTCGTGAAAGTCTTGAGTTTTCAGCGCGCCATGGTTCAAAGATGTCGACGTGTTTATCAAGCGCCATTATCGGACGGGTTTTGGGGAACCGACGCACGGGTCTGATAGGGCAAATGGTCGCGTCTGATAACTGGGGGCTCCGTGAATGATAAGGCCAGTCACACGTCCAATAAAAAAAAAGTCGCCAAGCGCATGACGCGGGCATCGACTGTAGGATAAAGTATGGCTGATAAACCCGTCACCCTGTGTGTATATATATATACACATTATACATACATACATACATACATACATCGCGGCCGGGGCGGGGAGGGGTTGAATCGACCTGAAGACGAAGACGCTTTGCGAAGCCGCATTGGTGCTTAAAGGACCCAGTAGGCGAAGCCGAATTCGGAGGCGAAGACGCTTTGCGAAGCCGAATTCGGAGGCGAAGACGCTTTGCAAAGCCGAATTAGGAGGCGAAGACACATTGCGAAGCCGAATTAGGAGGCGAAGACGCTTTGCGAAGCCGAAATAGAAGGCGAAGACGCACTGCGAAGCCGAATTAGGAGGCGAAGACGCTTTTCGAAGCCGAATTGGGAGGCGAAGCCGCATTGCGAAGCCGAATTAGGAGGCGAAGACGCTTTGCGAAGCCGAAATAGAAGGCGAAGACGCATTGCGAAGCCGAATTAGGAGGCGAAGATGCTTGTCGAAGCCGAATTAGGAGGCGAAGCCGCATCGCGAAGCCGAATTAGGAGGCGAAGACGCTTTGCGAAGCCGAATTAGGAGGCGAAGCCGCATTGTGAAGCCGAATTAGGCGGCGAAGACGCTTTGCGAAGTTGCATCAGGAGACAACAGGGTAGCTTGGTCGGGCCGCGTCGTGCACCATGGTTGATGCCTGCGGTGCTACTGGATGTGCTCCCGAAGCTGCCTTTGGGTTTAAGGGCTTAGTTTGGAGCGTAATAAGGTTCGGAAGGGTTGAGCGTTTAGGGTTTGCGATTAAGGTTTGGTGTGTACGGTTGTACTCTTTACCCGAAACCCGACAGGTCCTAGTTTTGGGTTGAAGGCTCCGAGAACGTCCCTTCTGTAGTGTCAAGACCAACCCTAAACCTACTGGAGCTACACCCTACAACCTATGCCCAAACCCCAAACCCAAACCCAAACTCGGCGTCAAGGGGTAGTTCGGCTGTCACAAGTCGGCGTCTTGGGGTAAGTCGGCTTCACAATTCGGCGTCAGCGGGTAATTCGGTTTCATGCCGTAATTCGGCGTCAGGGGACAATTTGGCGTCACACCGCATCGCGGCGTCAGACAATGCGGCGTCGCAATGAGGCGTCCCTCCCTTCCCGGCTGCCGGCCGCCCTGTATGTATATACATATATATATATGTATGTATATGTATATATATATATCACGAAAGCTCCCTCCGTGGAGGGAAAAGCTTTCGTTTGAGACCCAGCATTGCTGATCAGCTATAGGGTCCCAAAACACCCTCCGTTTTCGAGCCAACCCCCAGGCCATGAGGTGTTTCAGGCGTGGGCCGTGCGCGGGCTCGTTTTCGGGGCTGCGTGCGGGACTCCGGGAAAGACGTGTTTTTGGAGAAACGGGACTTCGATGATGCTTATGATGCCTGCCGGGGGGAGGTGACGTGCAGCGGCAAGTGAAAAACGAGTATCGCCCATTTCCGTCCTCGTCCGCCCTGCGCAGCTTGCCCCCGATTTCTGAGCTTTCGTCCCCCCCTTTGGGGCGAAAGTATTTTTTCTGCATATATGCATGTATGTATATATATATATTTATTTATTTATATTTATATTTTTTTATACATATATATATATGTGTGTGTGTAAACATATGCGAAGCGATCATGTATAAGGTGTTAAGGCTTCCGAAGAGTGCGGCAGCTCGCAGTGTCTCAAAGCTGTTGTTTGTTGCCTGCTCTCATCGCGTAGATCGTAGTGATAGTGTTGCATATGTGTACACATGCACAAATATGCACATGTACGATTCCTGCCATTTCGCACTGTGACCTTTGAACAGCCCACCAGGTTCGAATTCTCACGCTTGTCGTGTTCGGAGTCCAATCCAGTGGCAAAACAAGCTTCATCGAAGCGTTGCTGAAATTTCCGGTCGGTTATACGAGCCGCTCCTCGACATCAATGGGACGCGGATACAGGCTTTGCGTACGGTTGAATTCACACTTTCAGTCGCTGCTTGTCCTGAACGGCTGAGGTTCGACAGGCACCCGCTGCCCTGTCAGATACATCCTGAGAAACTCTCCCACTCGTGCTTATTGGACAGTGGGAGGTACGGAGTGTCAAACAAGAGAAGACGTCCGGAAAAAGGTCAGCGATTACATGATGCAATTGGGCAACAAATTCGATCACAAGCCTTTGAATGTGGAGATCTTTGAACCTGCTAGGATCGACATGGACATCACAGATCTGCCCGGTCTGAAAGACAAAAAGGAGCCGGATGCGAAGGAAATCCGTGCCATTACAGAGGATTGGCCCGAACAGTAATTGCCTAATTAAATTGGTGTGTATGTATTTCCCCTCCTTATGTTTGCGAGATCTGCTTACAGCAGTAAGAACTATACTAAAATCTAAGATACGCGCAAGGGAGTCGAGCTGCCATTGCTTGCGGCAGAGCCAAGGAGTCCTACTTGAACAGTGATGACGTGTTTCCTGTGGTTCTCTGCAAGGCCGAGAAAAACCATGAGACACAGCTCGATTTGGATTCACTGAGTGAGCTGGGGCTCGATTCGAAAAAAGCCCTTATAGTGGCCAACTATTTCAACAAGCAAATCGGGGACTTTTCGAAGGTGTCAGATCTGAACACTTACTGCGAAGGATACCAAGGAAAGTATCCGCAGATTCGCTTTGTGATGTTGCACCCCCATGATAGCATCAACAAGGAAGGGATGAGTTTCCAGGAGCTGTCGGACTACTATGAGAAGCTGCCAGAGAATGAGAAGCAAGCCTTGGATAATCATGTCAAACGCATGGAGGTAGATGCAACGCCAAAGCCTTCCGTGAGAAAGAACATGGGCGTCAACTCGGCTTTCGAGTTCATGCACACTCAGCTACACCGTTGGATGCAAGACAATCGCGATAGAATCAGACGTGCATTGCAGGACAAGCCAGCTGCCAGTAGTTCACCTCCACTGTTCCAGTGGGACTGTTGTGGGGTTTGTATCTTCCTGTTTTAGGCATCGTTTGGAAGTCCTTTAGTTTGAGCATTGAGCCATCTAACAATCTAAGAATCTAACCGTTTGCTGGCAGGAAAGGCTGACCCGGAAAAAGGACGAGATGGCTGCTCTTGAAGCAGCTCTTGGTGAAGACGAAGATGTGAAGAGACTGTGGCGATACTACATTCTTGACTTTCAGCGGGTGCTCTCCTCCATCTATGAGGCTAAGCAGATTCATGTTAGAGATGTGCACGACACCTCACGCTACGGAAAGGGCAAGGATTGGGCATTTACGACCGACGATCTCGAGGTAGGCCGAACTTTCCAAGAAGTGGAGCAGTTGATTCCGGATGGTGACAGGAAGGCTTGGACGATGGATTATGAGGCGCTTGAGGAGCAGCTGCAGGGCACACATACTGGTCGGACGCTACAGTGGCGCTTGGCTGCACATGCAGGCTTCACCAGACTGTTGAACGTCGTCGGCTACATGATCATGCGTCATGGCTTGAGGCCTCTCTCGCTGTCGGAAATGTATAGCAAGAATGCCCATGACAATTCCGGCCTGACCCACACTTTTAACAAGCACACAGTGTTGAAGCAGCTGGTCGTAGAGAAGATGTTCGATTTGCAGAATCTTATGCAAGCGGCACTTTCGCATGTGGAAGCCTTGTACAAGGCCGTTTCCTCAGTTGCTGAACGCGTAGACTGCATTGACAAGTCTCATTTGTTTGGTGAATTTGGTGATCAAGTTTGGATGTGGTACATGGCAGTCGTGTGTGTCTGGGAACTTCCCATGATCGACAGTCGAGCTCTGTTAGTATCATGTCTTGATGCGGATGAGTCTCGGGGGTTCACTGACTACACTGCTGCAGCCAAGTGTTTTTTGAATATGACACTTACGCCTTGGTTTCCCATTCGGAACCTTTCTGAGGCGCCAGTGGAAGCAGTCCAGGAGATTGTGCAACGATCCCATCCGTCAGTGAAGTCTCACCACGCTTTCCGTGCCAGATTGTCAGAGGTATTCGGACAGTTGCTCGTTGACAAGCTGGAAACGGCTAAAGAGGTGCTACACCACCTGATAGAGCAGAAGACCACTTTCTTTGGTGTGGATCTCACCACACGTCTGATTGCATTGGTGGCGCTGGCACCTTTGCGTCAGGACATCTTCCAGGAAAAGCCATCTGTTTTCGAAAACGAGATTCAGATGGAGAACGACGAGAAGGGGTCTGGAGAGTCTGCTTCGACGACTGCTTCGAGCAACTCCCAAAAGAACCTTCATCAGACTCGAGACGTTTCTTATCGGCCCTCCACCTCAACTTCAGATTCAGCTGTGCCTGCCCGGTACCACCCACGCCGAGAGGCCGTGCTGTCGGTCAAAAGGGCGCTCCACAAGACCCGGAGCAAATTCTGCACCATTGACTTCATAGAAGGCGGGCATCAAGATCTGGCCCCTGAGGAATACACGACCATAGATGAGAAGGAGTTCAACAAAGACGGAGAGCAGTACTTTCGCGTGCTAAAGGGTCTCCTCGTGTTGGAGGTGGAGAGTACCCTCCACACCCACTTGTTCGCCTTCTTGAAGTCCGACCTTGCAACATCAGTAGGAGAGCAAATGTTGAAGGTGGTGGATGGCCTGAAAGACGACGAAGTGAAGGAGTTGAAAGGTGACGACGATGACAGCCGGCATAGGCTCGACGAGCTTAAGCCCCAGTGCGAGCTGCTGGAGGAGGCGCTAAAAAAGCTCGGGGGGACAGGCGCTGATGCGCCAAGTCCCGTAACCAAAAGCAAGCCCTCCACAAGTGCACATGTCCCAACTGCAGTGATCACTGGGGAGCTTACCTGCAATGGCATGGATTTGTCAAAACTTGCTGGATTCCCTGATTTTTATCGGGCTTTCTGGCCACAAGCTAGGGCAGAAGTTGCGCAAGCCTTCGATATTCAGGAGTCGCAGGTGGATGTTCGCGAATGTGGCAACCATTCCATCGGCTCTAGCTTGAAACTTCGGGGTGACAATCTGCCAATGAAGAAGCAGAAGATGGAGGAGAAGATTCATGCCTCGCTATCGCGAGGAGTGGTCATGTCCCGATGCGCAGATATGTATCTGAGGGGCCTGTGTCTGGATGAAAACATTGAAACCGCCCAGGCCTAAGCTTCAATGGGCGTGATGTGAGCAATTGGAAGAGAGTAGTACAGCTGCCTTGTCACCAGGGCAGCATCTGAGTGTTGCCGTTCCCAGGTTGGCACAGTTCACGAAGCTACAGTCTCTGGTTCTTCACTCAAGGCCAGTCCCGCCCAAAAAAATTCAGCTTGTTCTCTGTGGATGTCTGTAACCAGGCTGGATCACCACATTTTTCCATTCAGGCACACCCTGTTCTCACATCTCACAAATCGGGACACGTGTGTTCTCAGTGAATGTTGGTTGGTCCGCTGTCCCCTGTGAAGTTGGTTGATGCCAGGTTGGATCGCCACAAATTCCGTTCAGTTCCATCATGTTCTCAGCACGCCAGCTTTCACAACACAATGGGTGTCTACATCAGCTGGTTTGAGCGAATGATGTACTGATTGTGTCGTAAGCCCTTCAGAGTTGGAGATCCCGACCTAGCCGAGTTATTCTTGACCCGCTTGTCTAGTTTATGGGAGGGTCCGATGTACGTTCTCGGAGCTTGAATTGAACTTTCGGCTCGCGCATCCACCTTGGCAGTCGACCGAGCAGTCGACTCTCGGATCACTTTGAGCGGCTGCCGTGGGCAGAAAACTGACAATCGGCGCAACCTAAACCCGGAACGGACAGAGGATGAAGCAAGAAGACTACCGCTGTGTCCACTGCCCTAACCGCAGCTTAGGTGTGTTTGGATTCAGAGAGACAGCCGCATCACTGGCGTTCTGAAGACACTCCGGTAAGCCCTGCGGTCTTTACTTTCACCGGGGTTCAATGTTCCACTAAACTATCAGCAGAAGGGGGTCGTGGGCGGAGCATGTGTGTTCCAAAACCTGGGCTTCAAGACATACCACACACACGAGGTCTACCATGTCGGAGGACAGCAAGCCCGTCATGCCAGGCTTGTTCGTTGCGTATCCCGTCACTGAACGTATGCCACGTCCGTGAGTGCACAAATGAAGAATTTACTTTCATACATGTGACTTAAACGACCTGCTTCCTCCGTTCTGTGCACTCTAGCTTTCGCTCTCCCCCACAAAGCCTATCGCTAACGGCACGGGTGGCTTTCAGCCCAGGAGTTTTGACGGCTCCCCATTCACGACGGTGTACTGGTAGTCTGCTTTGAACCCAGTTTGAACCCAGGCAACCCCGTGCCAACCAACTCAGAAAAGAACGAGCAGGTGAACGAAGCCGTGGAGAGGCAACATGCAAGGGCGGTCTGGATGGCAATATTAGGTCACGAAAGCCAGCTCTTCAGAGGAGCTTTTTCCGTTGTTTATATCAGATATGATGAACTAGGCCGGCAAACGGTGTGATTCATCAACGTGGCATGGCAGAACTAATGTGTCGAAGGCAGGGGCGGAGGTGCCGCCTACACGTCGATTTTCAGGCAGCAGGCCGCACTCCACCCGCCCCCACAACCACCCCCGCGTGCGGCCTTGCGTTTGTCGCCTTGCTCGTACGCAGACTGAGGACGCTGTTCAGTTGCCTGCACTCTGCATCGTGTCGCTGTCTTATGTTCGAGGCTCAGGATGCTCTGACTTGGGAGGTACAGGAAGAGAGAAAGAAGGCCAAAGACGAAGCAAAGGAGCAGACTGAGCAGGCGCAGAAGGCCGAAGGCCCGACGATGTCGTTGCTCCTACCATTTGGGCTGCAGTTGTAGGGCGCAAGGCGGGCCCGACTGTTTTGGCACGTCGCATCATCGCCAAGGTAGTACATCAATTACTACATCTTTCCTCTTCACGTCATCCGATGTGGGGGTGGGACCTTACACCTTCTATCCTGTCACCTGTTTCGTTCATGCCATTCCCGGTGTCTGGCGGGTATCAAAACATCATCACTAGTTTGTGTTGATGTACGGGCGGCCTCCAGGACCACAAACATCATCACTATGTCATGGAAGGCTTTGGTTGTGGTCGGGTTTGAAATTGCGTCAGTGGGCAAGATGTCCATCGTTCTGAGTAACGTGAAAGCGTTGTTGTTTGGTTTGTTTTTCGTTTGTGTGTTTGTCTGTCTGTCCGTCCGTCCGTGTGTCTGTCTCTCTGTCTTTGTGTGCGTGCGTTTGTGTGTGTGTGTGTCTGCGCACGCGCGTGTGTGTGTGTGTGTGTGTGTGTGTGTGTGCGTGCGTGCGTGCGTGCGTGCGTGCGTGCGTGCGCGCACGTGGGTGCCCGCGTGCGTGCGTGCGCGCGTGCGTGCGTGCGTGCGTGCCTGGCTGGCTGGCTGTGTGTGTGTGTGTCAGTCAGTCAGTCAGTCAGTCAGTCAGTCAGTCAGTCAGTCACAGTGTGTGTGTGTGTGTGTCTGTGTGTCTGTGTGTCTGTGTGTCTATGTCACTGTGTGTCTGTGTGTCTGTGTGTCTGTGTGTATGTGTCTGTGTGTGTGTATGTGTGTGTGTGTATGTGTGTGTGTGTGCGTAGGCGTACGTGTCTGTCTGTCTGTCTGTCTGTCTGTCTGTCTGTCTGTATTTCTGTATTTCTGTATGTCTGTGTGTGTGTGTTTGCGCGTGTGCGTGCGCGCGCGTGTGCATGTGTGTGTGTGTGTGCGTGCGTGCGCGTGTGCGTGCGCGTGCGCGTGCGCGTGTGCGTGTGCGTGCGTGCGCGTGCGTGCTTTGCATGTGTTTATGTGTGTGTCTGTGCGGGTTTTTTTTGTTCGTGTTTTTGTGTTTGTGTGCGTGTGCATTGTGTCTTTGTGTCGAGAATCACCTCCTAAGCCTCCTCGTTCTCCTTCTCCACCTGCCATCGCACGTTGCCGTAATCAAAGGCGCCTACATGCACAGATATTTTATGAGCAGATTTTGGAGGGCCTAAACCCTGGATTTGCGAGACTTGATCTCGCTAGGCAAGCGTCTTTAGTGTAGTGTAAGCCACTGTTGGCGTCCGGAAGCAGGAGGCTGGCATGTGGGGCAAGCATTCAACATCATTCAACCATGTCAGATGTCCACTGTGTCTTCAGTCCTTGCCTTCGCAAGCGTGTGCTGATATTTGCAAGTTGTTCTGCACTCTTCTTTTGATCTGAGGCTTGAGATCAGAGTTGAACAGGTTTCCAGACCACAGTCTCACGGAAGCCCGCGAGGTCTTCGATTTCGAATGCTCGCTATGTTTCATCTAATTGCACTCGTTGAATTGCAAGGCAGAGGGGCGACAACTAGACCGCCAGATGTCGCAGCAAAGGAACTGCGTAGAAGTGCTCAAGCCATTCAACTCACTTGCAAGTGTTTGCAGACGGTCGGGGAAGATGACTACGTGCAGTAGTGCAGCAGTGAATTTGCTGATTTATTGTGATTGTGTTTGGTGACATCTCAACGTAAATATGTGCCGCTGCCCAAAAATCACGAATGTTGTGCGCTTTGCGACTGCAACCTGTCGAGTCCTGGAGATTGCCGTAGCTTCTCCAGAAAGATGCGAATGAACTGTTTGCAACCTTCAATGTCGCAAGGTATGCGGATGGGCTGTCGGCCGTTGCTTGCTATTTAGAATCGCTGCCCCTTGAACTGCGATGTTGGCTTCTAGTGATTCTAGTCTTGCTCAGGCAAAGAAGTTGAGAAGCCCAAGCCCAACACTGCCGGGAGAGCCCAGTCCAGCTGCGAGGCAAGCGGCAGCCTCCAGCAAACCAGCACCCAGCCCACCCCACCAGCCCAGCCTGCAGGCCCGACAAGCCAGGCGCAACCCAGCCAAGCCCAGCCCAGGCAAACTGCCGGCAGCGAGTCGGCAGACGAGCGCTTCAAGCCTACGCCGGGCCCAACATGGGAATCAGGGGAATGGGAATGGTGAAGAGGAGGAGGTGATTGATGCCGAGTCATACGGGCGTTTTGGACGAGAAGCCTGCAATGCCACAGAGGCGACCAGAGATGCATTCTGATTGCCGGTGTGATCTGGCCATGTATACAGACGTCTATTCTGACTTTATGTTGGTGATCTATTCATCCTGCCATATACAGAACGCCCAATCTCAGAAGCCGGGCAGGTTGCCAACAAGGAACCAACACATCTCTTTGTTGCCCTCTCTTGTCGCTCTCCGTCTCTCTCTCTTTCTGTCTCTCTCCCTGTCGATCTCTTCTCTTCGTCCCTTTTCCTCTCTCTTCCTTTCTCCTTCCCCTCCCTCCCTTATCCCTTCCTCCCCTCCCTCTCCCCTCCTCCGCACCGCCCACGAGCCGCTGATGTCTCAGGGTCCCTTACGTAAATTGCAGTAATCCAGATCAGTTTTTCTAGCCACGGCTGGTCCAAGGAATGGTCCTGCGAATTGTTGTTTCCTGCGCAGGCATGGAAGCCAGAGAACTGATGTTTGCTTGCATCCTGTGACGGGCCCCCGAGGCAGCTTCTTGTAGAAGTAGTAGAGCATCGAGGGTGCGCTTTTGACGATGTAAGCTTGGTAAGCACAAGCTTTGGCCAGGATCATCGAAGTTTTGAGTATCTTCTATCAAAACGTTTCATATATATATATGTAATAGCTATATATATATATATATTACATACGTATTGATTTATTTGTCTTTCTACATTTACGTTACCTGCATGTTTGTACTCCGTTTATTATTTCAATATATATTCATTAACATATATATTTTTACGCTTTAATTACATTTGTCAATACACGAATTCTTCATATTTATAAACATAATTCTGTTGATATAGGGGTCTGATGCTGGTAAGGTCTATTTACTTAACTTTTTGAGATTTTTCGAGCTATATTGTATTTAACCTTCAATTCGATTACAAATATTTCTTTCACGCTTTTGTGGGATATATGTAGATTGATGGTTATAAAATATGGGAGAATATATTGGAAAGAATTATTTATCTTCGAAAAGAATTTCTCTTAGCTATTTAAGAAAGATTATTAATAAAATATGAAGAAGAATGGATATATATTTTTTTTATATATATAAATTCTAATTATGAGGTGAGATCGAAAATGATTATATTAGAATATAATAAGATCTTAGATTTAGAGTTGTTGTCGAATAGTTAAGAGATATAAATTATGAAGGTATATTAGGAATATATTATCTAAATTTAAGATTTCGTGTATTTGAAGATTGAAAAATATGAAAGGATGGAGATATTGGCAACTAAAAATTTCTCTTATATTATTTGCAAATTCTGAGATTATAGAAATAATTAAAAAATGATAGAAGAATAAAGGAATTAAGATAGTAAGTTAAATTTCTTGAAAGATAGATATAAAATAATTTTTGAATCTATAAAATAAGCTAGGCATTATTCTTTAATAAGGAATTATAAGAAAATTATATATTGTAATATTTTTTTTAGTTGATTTGGTTTTCTGGAGATTTAGTCTTATTCCTTGGTGCAAAAAATTCTAAATATTAATTTGAAGGTTCTAAAGATGAATTTAGAT
>CAJNJA010072975.1:0-21938 GCA_905231915.1 Symbiodinium necroappetens | reverse complement strand
TATATATATATACATATGTATTTGTATTTGTATAAATAGATAGATAGATAGATAGATAGAGATAGACATGTATATATGTATGTATGTATGCATGTGTATATATATATACACATGTATATGTATGTATGTATCTATATATATATATATGTGTGTGTACATATATATATATATTTTTGTATATATATATATGTACAATTGCACACACACACATATGTACATGTATGTATATATATATATATGTTTGTTTATGTATATATATATATATGCATGTATGTATGTAGATACAAAAACACGTCCGAGAGGGTACTGAAAGTCTCTGACTTGGGGTGCCGCCTCTAGATCTCGAAACCCACAACACTCGACCTGCAAGTACCAAAAACCGTTTGAACATAGCAAGAGCAAGCCCCTCTCTCTCTCTCTCTCTCTCTCTCTCTCTCTCTCTTTCTCTCTCTCAAGCCAACAGCGCAATACAAAACTTTGTAGATGTGCTGTGCCGTTAAGCCGGCCCGATATTGGTTATGATCCTGACCATCGCCCGAAGCGATTCTGCCGAGCCCTGTTTTCCCAGGGCACCTCGTGTTCAGAGTGCCGGAATTTGCTCTTTGCCGGGACTCGCCGGACTGCGAGGACGCCTTTGGGTTCACCTGTCAAGCTTTTGGCTTAGGTCCTTCTCCGGGCGGGTTTAGGGCT
Source organism: Symbiodinium necroappetens (assembly GCA_905231915.1). Lineage (NCBI taxonomy): Eukaryota > Dinophyceae > Suessiales > Symbiodiniaceae > Symbiodinium > Symbiodinium necroappetens. The sequence continues at coordinate 21,248 of CAJNJA010072975.1, read as the reverse complement.
CCGGTGGTTTAGGGACGTTTAGGGCTTGCGGATTACGGATATTCCAACGGTTTCGCATTTGGGGTATATGGTTTTCAGGGTTAAGGTTTTGGGGCATTGTGCGTCGCTAGTCTGTGTTTCTGGTTTAAGCTTTGGGGTTTAAGGTTTGGGGCTTTCGGGCTTCGGGGCTCGAGCTTTGAGACAGTAAGCAGTAAGCATCCTACTCTTTCGTCCTTGCTTATTGACACTCCCGGGATTGAAGATTAGGGCTTTGAGCTGCGGATGAATTGACAACGTGTAGGCCAACAACCGAAAACCATCCTCTCAACACTGGCAAGCCTCCAGCCCTGAGCATATCTAATCCTGAAGCTGTCTCATAAATCGCACAAGTAGTGCCCGCAACCTTCTGTTCAAATGCAGACCTTGCATCAGGAAGCAATGTGCTGGAAAAGCTCCCAACCTCCTCCCCTCCGTCGGCACCGAAGGGGCTGAATCTCTTGTCGCTGCAAGAATCCTTCCTTGGCGAATTGGGCTGAGACCCCCTAAGCGCGGAGGTCCTTGCGATTGCGGGTGTCGTTGTTACAAAATTCAGATTCGACAAATGACTCCAGCCACTCTAGCTGCCCCTGCTACCCATGCACGAGGCAAGCAAGTCTGCGCGTGGCAACGGTCTGATCTTGAACACTGAAGCCCTGATGCGCATGGAGGCTCTTTCTCAGAGTCATTTGTGGCGGAACATCCCATCTTGCCGGATTCGGAATGCAGCATCCCTTCTCAACCCCAACAAAGCCCTGGCACTTCGCTCCGGATGCAGCTTAGCATCTTTAGATCGGAGCTAAAGGACCTGCAGCGCAGTAGGATTGTCGGCTTTCTACTTGTCAGAATCCAGAGAAAACTTCCTTTGCCCCAAAGCGGGCGAGCCCTAACCGAAAGTTCCAATCCTCTGCGCCATCGACCACCTCCCTTAAGGTTCCGGTCTCGGCTTTAAGCTTTATTTTTGGCTTTGTTATCGGCCCTCCTTGTGGCAGATTATACTATATTCAGAATAAATATAAGGAACCCGACAATATCATTGCTATGTATTTGGGCCCCTCTAGATTATACTTTCACTGTATATTCATAATAATACGGAGCCCGACAAATATTCGCATGTAATTTCGGCCCCTTCATTACAGGGTCTTTCTTCTTCGCTGCACCTGACGGAGGCCGACTTCGTCTTCGTCTTCATCTCAGGGGTTCGCTCGTCCTTCCGTCGCGGTGTGCGGGTGCTTTAGGCTTTTGGGGTTTAGGGTTTAGGCTTGTGGGATTTTACGGTTTAGGGTTTCAGCCTTTAAGGAGGGCCCGAGACAAGGATGCTTTAGGCTTTCGGGTATTTGGGTTGCGGGCCTGGTGCCTCAAGGTGGGAGTGCGGTGAAGCCTCTAGGTTTCAGAGTAATAGAAGGGCAATACTTGGTCGAAGCAGTAGGCCTGTATCTAGGGTTTCGTGTTGAGAGCTTTTGATTGGCCGTGTGTTGGGATTCCCGCGGGCGTGGCTGCTGAAATGTGTTGCAGGTGTGTCGTGAATGGGGTTGATGTGGGTTTCGGTTTTAAGGGTTCGCGTGACATATCACAGTTGCTATTGGTATATATATATACATATATATATATGTACTATTACTTATTATTATATTCGTATCATCGTATACCATGATATATCATACTAGATCATACTATATCACGACATGTCACGATTACTTTGTTCACGACCGACTCGCTTTTGTTCACAGGCTCCCTGCAGTTTCGAAATCCTTTGGAACCCAGGCCAGACCCAGGAGGAAAGCATCGAACTCCAGCCGCGAAGCCTTGTACTATCCCCGAGAAGTACTAGGTTCCCCAGTAGCCCCTTAACAGTAAGGGTGCCCTTTCTCCCCCCGTTTGGCTTTATAAGGGAACCCAAAAACACCAAACCCGAGACCCCCATAAACCACAAACCCGTAGACCCGAGGCCTTATTCCCGAACAGAGTTGAACCCCAAGCTCTTTAAAAATTCAACCTCCTGGACTTGCTACTCACCTTTCTGTCTTACTGTAGGACTTAGGGCCTTAGGGTTCAACGCCTTCAGGCCCCTCCGCTGCTAACACCCTCCTCATCAAGCAAACCCTCAAACAGCAAAACACGTCTAACCCCTAAACCCTAAACGCCACGAATGAAGCCCGTAGCCCACCTTGGCTTTTTCAGTGTACCCTAAACCCCTAAAGCACGTTGAAGCAGCTCCGGAAGGGCAGGCTTGGGTACATCCTGCTCGTCGAGAGAGAACCTGCTGCTTGTTGCTGTCAGGCAAAAGAGGGGCCTTAAGAATTAGAGGGACCTTAATTAAACCCCTATAACCCCCAAAACCCCTAAGACGTGGAGTTAGGGGTTCTGGGAGTATATCGTAGCTTGAATGTTTAAAGACTACCACAGGACAGAGTTTCTAATTGGTTTGGGAATGTTTTGAAGTATAAGAATATATAGAGACGAAAAGGGGACAGAGCTTCTACTTGGTGTGGCTATTTCTGAAATATCACAAAGTAGATGCTAGAATGGGATCAAACCTGGCGCTCCGCATGTGTGAAACTTGGGTCCCCTTGGTGAGGGGCAGATCTTGGCATTTCACGTACTAGCTTCTCACGCTTTCACACGAGGGCTTAGGAGTTCAAAGAACAAAGCCTCCGCACAGCGACATCGTCAGTCGTGCACCAGAACAGAGGTACTTGGATGAAATCAGAAACTTCAATCATACCAACTTGCCACCTTGCATCGAGGCTTTTCGGGATTCTGGCGTTCAGCCTATGCTTGGCAATCCGAGTTCCCATGTGTGCGAGTTGAACTCATTTCCAGCTCCTCCAGTCCAAGTCTGTCTGCCCGCTCAACCAGGATCGTGATAAGGGCCCTCACAAGATCCCTGTATAGATTCCTGCGTAAGTGCCTCATGAGCTCCAAATGAAACCTAGGACCTAGTCTCGATGAGTTGTTGATGGTCGCTAATTCTGCACCCTCAAAATTTCCGCAGGAGGCATCAAGTACGTTGCAAACATCACCAAACCTGCCAAACCCCTACGCAGTCTTCTTCGGAGGACATTAATCTATCGGCTTCGCCTTTTCTGTTTCCGCACTCGCCAAGAGAAGCGTACGGCCTGCTCCGTTGCTCCCTCTCATCCACAAGTCCCACATAATATCGACACCCTTTGTAGGTGCGTCAGGGAACTGAATCCATGGCTGGGAGACTGATGGAACTTAAACGGTATGTGACAGCTGCAGTTGTGACGGTCCTCCTACACTCCAGTATAGCCCTGCCTCGACCCGCAACTTTCTAAGTCGCCTGATTCTTGAAGCGTGCAGGCCCAGGCACATGACGAAGTTTGGTGGCAATGCAGGAGGCGACGGTGGAGACAACGCCACAGGCGAAGATGGCACTGACCTTTCTCTCAGTAGTAGTAGTAGTAGTAGTAGTAGTAGTAGTAGTGCACGGCTTCACGGAAGGGCTAAAAAAGGTCACCCTTCGAAGTTGTTGTTTGCTGATCGTCCTGTTTGTAGCCATTACTTCATCAAGAAGTGGAGAAAGTGGCAGCATTCTGAGGACGGCGGAAGTGCAGGCACGACCCACAGTCGGGTTTGGCATTCTCTACTCTAAGAGTCTTCCGATTATGGGTGCCCTCGGCTATACTACCACCATGTTTGGGAAAATTGTTTGGGCTTCCCGTGAAAGCAGGTCGGGACCCTTCGTCCGCAGGAAATCTGTGCCTCAGCTCCTCCACAGCTTAACCACAAGACACTAGAGCCCCTAGCCTCAATAGCTAGGACAGGGTTTCATTAAGTAGAATTGTCTAGGGCGCGGGGAATTCGTGGTCACAACCCTTCGAATTTCCCACCAACTCCCCACCCACCCTGTGCTCGATGCACTTGTAACGATTGTTGCCAGCCTTGTGGCAAATGGTCCCTGAGATTTCCATCGTTATCTTAAACCCTAATCCCTATGCCCTAAAGATGCTTGCTATCTGCCAACACCCAAGGCTGCTCCCAACCGATCAAAAGTCTAGGCCCCTACATCCTGCGTCTGGAAAGTCCAAAACCCCAATGTAGGGGTCTTTATGAGTAGAATAGGGTTCTGGGCTCCTCTATAAAATAGTCATAATCGGGAACTTGAAGGAATAGTATTGGCAATTAATTGAAACAGCTTCTGCCCAACATCCACAAACCTGAATCTCCCAAGCTCCCCTCGAGTTCCCAAGCGCCTCCTCTCCTTGGACGTGTCCCGCGATGGAGGTCTCACGTACTCCTGACTTCTGAGGCTTTTGGCTTTTAGGGCTTTCTGGTTTATAAAGCTCATAGGGCTGAGTCTTGGCTTCGCACATCGGATTTCAGGGACAGGAGGCAGTACATCTACTACATGCATGTACACAGTTTGCATGGCGATAGATCTGGTTCTGCCCTTCTGTCTGTTGGCCGGTCTACCTAACTTATTTGTATTCGTGCGCATATTATATGCATGTGCCCTGACTCTTGGCTTAAAGCTACTCTCAGTCGTGTTACACGTGTTATCGTGCAGCTGACGAACACGCCTGTCCACACACACATGTATGCGTGTAGGTGAATGTATATATATATACACACATACACACATCGTATATATATATATATGTATGAATGTTAAACACATGCGCACTTCTTCATGCTGTGTGGCTAACAAGGGCTTATAAACACACAATCGAGCGGTTTAGGCAGCTGACTCGAAACAACCCAACCAGCAGCGGCGATTCAAACAGCTCTGCTCACCGCATGTCGCTTCGTTACGAGGCGGCTGCTTCAGCGTGGACTGTAGATTCTTAGAAGACCAGATACACTAATCTGACGCGGTGCATACGACTCTTTCATGTAAACTAGTACGGAGGCATCATACATATCATCATACATTTCATATGTGTTGCTTTCAAAGCAGCATTCAGCCATGGGAACCAGGATAGTTACCGATGTTATTCTCCAGGGTTCTTGACATATTGCAGTATCCTGCTCCAATTATTTGGGCCACCATTCCGGCCTCTGGATCCCTAGCATTCAGCAAGGGCTGTTGTACTATAGGGGGCCTTAAAAGTTCGAGCAGGGTAGGGGTTTTCGGGTGGGCTTTACTATAGTGCTAACAACAGTACCAAGAACAATTTGTAATAGTAAGAAGAATAAGAACAAAAATAGCGATAACAATACCACTACTAGTTTTTCTTAATAACACTAATAAGAATATTAATACTAGACGTCGTAATCGCAACAATCACATTAAGAATAATGGTATTATTAAAGGAACCCGAAATTGTACCTGAGGATGGTTCTGACACGTGACGTACAACAGCTTATGAGAGTTCGTCCCAGAGCACCTCCAAGAGCCGGTCTAAAGATTCATGTGATCATCAGGTGTAGGGTTTAAGGTTTCGGGGTCATGTCTAGGAATGCGAGAAATATAGAATTGCTACGAGTATTGTCTGGATATCACTAATTGATTGTAGTCGCATTACTACTATCCATGCTATTCTTTCCAACGCCATTAGTACTACGAGATTGGTAGTCTTCGCTTTTTTATACCATCACCGGCCGAAGCGGTCAGAGTTTCCTTACAGGAATCTCTGTTTTCCTACCTCTTACTCCCTGCCCAATGACCCACCCCCTCATCTTGGCTCCGCTCCGCCAATGACGTCTTAAGGAAACAGCTGAGCAAATCAGCCGGCCCTCTCTTTTCGCGGCCGGGCCGAGGCGGACGACGCGAAGCGTTTACAATTACCATCAGTATCATTAGTATCAATAGCAGTAGTCGCAGTAAATTCATATTGGTATTACTTTGTGTTTGGCATTGTCCTCCAGAGGCAATGATTTGAGGGCCGCTCTCTCCTGCTCCAGGAGCAGCCTGGACCCATTCGACAACGGTGTGTTCACAGCGGTGTTTAAGGGGTTCCTTTGGAGGTTTAAAGGTCTTGGGGCTGCAGCCCTTCAGGGGTTTTAGGGCTGTGGGAGTTTGAGGTAGTGTCAAGGGTTTTGGGTGCAGCACAGCAGTTCAGGACAACGCAAGGCTTGTGGAAACGGTCAGCGCTGCAACACTCATCAAAGACCCTAGCAGGATGCAAGAGGATTTGAGACGAATGAGACGTTTAGGCAGGTGGAGCCCATGTCTCTCGGTTCTAATCGCGAGCAATAGCTCTGCTGCTCTTCATTCATATATGAGCAAGGAAATACATCGATGGCGTTGTTGCAACATCATGCAACCCTCCAAACACAGTGATGACCGGTTTGGGCGGCAAGTCCGCAGCCATTCTTGGGGGTGAACCCAGCAAGAAACCTAGTCCACACACCCTGAATCCGGAAACCCTCGAAACCTCAATCCGAAACCTGCTCAACCCTAAACACATCTAAGCCTTCCTCCGCCTGGAACCCACATCCTCTACAAAGGGCCCACTGGGGACACGATCCTGTTGACGAGGCTTCGAATCTGCTCCATGACGCCATCCAATGTGACCTCATAAAGGATTTGCTGGGTACATGCATACTGAGACATAACATATGCGCATCAATTAATGATTAGAAGAGAGTTTCGGGATCTAGTCTGCTATAACTATCATAAGGCACCCCAAAAATGTAATGTAATTGGTAATTATTTAGGCCCCTACATTAAGGCTGCAGGGACTGTTTAGGATCTGCAAGTTTGGGCTTGGCTCGAGTTTTGGAGCTTCCGGCTCTGTGCATCCATAGAGTCTGAGTGGCTTCATCAGCTTAGGTTTTGTAGGGCTGTGCGCAGGTCACCCTTACAGAAACTGAAGATCCGCCAGCTACTGCAAAACTTTAAAGGGGCTTGAATGCGCTTTTCTCTAAACGAAGTACCTCTGCCAACATGTGACTGTGCAGGGGTTGATCTATGGGTGTGACCTTTTGGGGTCTTTAGCACACTGGCACACGGGCTTGCGCTTTACGGTTTAGGGTTTTTCAGCTCGAATTTCGGATTGGGCTTCAGGCTTAGGGTTGGGTACCACGAATTGAGGGTTTAAGGTTTAGGGTTTAGGTGTAACTCCGGCAATCACACTGCTCAAGAGTCTACGGGAAGTTGCCCTGGGTCTAGACTCTGTGTAGGCCCTCCGTGGCAAAGTGGTGTGTGGGGGCGGAAGTGGGGTGATCATGGGGTGGTTATGGGACCGAAAGACTGGACCCGCAAAGCAATGAAGTTCCTCTTTCAAGCCATGTCCTACAGAACCCTTAATTACAAAGCCCTAATCCCTAGCAGAAGCCGATAAAGCTTCATATACCCCAAATGCCTGAACTCCAATCCCTGAGGCACCCTTACTTCAGTCCCGGCCTCATGGTCCTCTTCCATGGCATGGGTTGGTGACCCACCGGCCACCAGGCTCCGCTTCAAGCGTTGATTTGGGGTGTCGAAGGATAAACAAAACCGGAGCGTGCCTGTTGTTCCTGAAAGGCCTCTGGGATCTTACAGCTGGTCTTAGAGTCTTGGGTTCTAGCTCTAGTCCCTCAAGGGCTCCTGGAAGTAGCATGGTGGGCAGATGCCAGTGCGCGAAACTTTCTGATTCATAAGATTATCACCCGAAACTTTCGACACCCACCCCTGTTTGAAGGCCTTGCGGCTGCGGAAAGCCCAGCGAATGCACTAAGAGCCTACGGTCGAGAGTCGAGGTTTAGGGTTGAGGAGGGCAAGCCAGGATCGCTGCAAGCATTCTTGCGAGTCAGACTACCATTGCTCACCACTTCTTGGTATCATACTAAGCCATGCCCAAAAACATGGACCGAAGCCCTAAACCCTAAAACGGACAACGAGAGGACCTGTATGGACATGCCAAGCAGCAGGAAATTGACAATGCAAAGTCCGAAGATGGATTGAAACATAAAGGTTGAGGTTTTGGGTTGAAGGCCTTAACGATTTGCGGAGTAGAGCCCGCTTGTCAAGTGCCCTAGACTAACGGTTAACGCTGGGTGTACTGTAGGGACTGTAGTACATTAAATTGGCTAAAAGGTTACCTGCCCGATTACTGAGAGCGAATTTCGGGTGTTCGGGCTTCACATCTTGCTCCAGACTCAGCTGGCGTCAGGTGCATACTCATAAGTATGGCGCCGGAAGCCCAAAATCACACAGACATAAACCGCAGGGGAAGCCACGAGCTGATCTCTATGCGTACCCTAAGCTCTACCTAAAGCTCCGGAACCTTTAAGGTAAGCCTCAGAGGAAGCCTTAAAGGAACCGGAAAAGTTTATGTTTGGGTGCGTTCTTGTTTCCGGTCGGTCCGGGCTCGGAGCCTTCACCGTTCAGGAGTTCAGGAAGTTTAGGGTTCAGCATTTAGGGTTTAGGGTTTAGGAGTGTTTCGGGGTTTGGGGGTAATTGAGTTTAATTAAGGGTTGTGAAAGATGAATCAAGGGCGGTTTAGGGTTTGGGGTTTAGAGGACAGGAACTCAACAGTCTATGTTTGGGTGCACGACTATTGTCACAAGGACCCTTGGCAGGGCACCGCAATGAGCCTAATAGAGACCAAACATAGCCTCACCCTCCCCTGAAAGGGTGCTAGGGTTGCCGTTTGACTCTGACGTCTTGGCCAGGGCTAAGCTGAAAAATGCCCCCAAACCAACAATTGATCCTGGTCCGGGAACCCTGTGTTCTGGAACTCTCGAACTATATAGGGCCCTCTTCAAGTTGACCCGGGTTCGGGGGCATACTAGGTAATTGCACCAGGACTATCATGTTTCAAGCGCTTTATCTATCCCGAACATGCCAAGAGATATTCTTTGCTCGCTCCTCTTCGAAGGCTTGGTGGCTGCCGAAAGTTTATGGACCTAGGGTTGTTGAGGGGTTTGTAAGCGGTAATTTTCGCTCTCGGAAGCATCTGAGAAGGTTGAGTCTCAGGGCTGACGGCTTTGACGCTTGGGGCTTAGATGGGTTTAGGGCTTCGGGTTCGCCGGAGTTTTCAATCAAAAGGTTCCCCACCAGAGTGGCATGGAACCGATGGAAGGAGCTTAGGCCGGGCTGAAGCTGTCTGGCTTAAGGCGCAGCATGTCGGGTTCAGACTTATGGGGCTTCGACTCCAAACCCTGGTGCCATTCCGAAATGTCCCACCGAAATCCCAAGCCCTGAACCCATCTAGCCCCAAAGCCGCGAGACCAAGACGCTTTCTTTTCGCAGTCCTACCCAGTACAATCATGGATGCTATAAAGGGTACTAAAGCTTTTAGCTTGCAGAAGGCTCATTGAAGGCTCCGAACCCTCAAACGCACCCACTAAACACCAAAGTTCTTTTCCAGCTCGTGCATTCACCAGGTCTCTTCCGGCTTCGCACGGTTGGTCACCTCAGCCAGAGAGCATTTGTTTCCTGGCATTCGGATTGTGGGGTGGCGGATTTCTGGGGGGTTTAGGAAGCTTTCGGGTCCAGGGGTTTCTCAAAGATAGAGAAGCCCGGGCAAAATGCACGGCTCCTTGAACTGCAGAAGTATCTTCCGCCAGACCCGAAGGGAACCCGCACTTCGGCTAAAGGGTCGCTGTTGAGGGTCTCAGGGGTTCGTTGTTAACTTCCAATAATTCTAACAAGACACCTGCTATTGTCTGACAGTTCCATAATATGCCGAGATGCATCTTTCGGGCTCTGCCGCCCATTGGCGGTACAGAGCTCACGCAGGGCATCGCGCTTGTCACGGATGGCGACCTTGGTTCACAATCGGGCTATTGTGCTCTAGCACGCTTCATGTTCGTGTGAGCTGCGTTGTCAGTTCAATGCTCAACTAGGGTTTCATTGTATGGGCCCCTGCAGGCTGCCATCCCTAAACTTTAAACCCTAAACCCTAAGCTATTACAGTGTGCTTTACAAGAAAGCTCCATGCAAGGGCTCGAGCTTCGGCCGATGCCGACCAACAGGGGCTAAGTGGTCCCAAACAAGTAAACATAGGTAGAAATATCCATGTGTGTATATATATATATACATAGAGATGTGTGAAAGAAATAATAATAATAGTAGTAATAATAAAAATAAAAAAAATAATAATAAATAAATAAATATATATATATATATATATATATGAATGATAGGTGTCTTTTTTAGAGGGTAGATGGAGGGTCCTGGAGGCTGTTTGTCTCTGCTTTTCGAGGCCTGGCAGGTTCATCGCTTCTTCTGGGACCATGCACGACGAAATCATTGAAATTCCAGAGACCGGCATCATCACCGTCATCGACTGCGGAATCTAGGGCTGCAGGGCGACTGCGTGTGGAAGTCGGCTACAATCACTCGGTAGGTAGCCTGCATGGCAGTCTTAAAAAAAGCGGTTTCTCACTTCGCAGCGTCACCATGAAGCCCCGAACGCGACAGCCCTTCCTGGAGCCCTAAAGCCCTTCCTTTCGGCCGGCGCGGCATAGAACTCGTGGTCGGCGCCGAAAAGTGCCCGCAAGGCTTCTGCAGCCTCGCTGTAGACCCCGGTCACCTTCCGGAAATGTGTACCAGGACATAATGGGTATTTAAGGTCTAGGGTGTAAATGAAGGGTCTAGGTGTAGAGGGAGATGCCGTCTGCAACAACGACTGGACAAGTCGCTTCAGTTCCGCTTCCCCTTTTGCTCTCTCGCCGGGCCCCTCTCCCTCCTCTAGGAGCCCATGCCTCGCGGCACACAGAGGCATCCACGGAGCCTGGCATCGGAGCCCCTGGAAATCCCGAGAACTGGGCCTGGCCTCCTGGAAATAGCAAGGCAATCTACTATCTTATACTACACTATACCATAACGTACCACAATATACTATAATATACCAAAACATACTCTAGTATAGTCTATTATACGATAATATACGGTAATATGCAACAATATACCATAATATACTGTAGTATACTATACGGCAACAAAAGGTTCACGCCATGTCCTCTAAGACTCTAAGAGTCACCGTGGTATATTGTAGTCTATTATGTAGCTTATTGTAGTATACGATAGTGTTTTTGGTATAGGATAGTATATTGTGATACATTATGGTATAGTGTAGTATATTTGCCTTGGGATGATTGTCTGGTTTTTGGCAGCGACGGAGAGGGGGAGTCACTTCTCAAGGTTTCCGGAGTCGGGTACAGCCGCGCCAGGCACAAAACACGTCCCTCCAATTAGGGTTTAGGGTTTATCGGGTTTAGGGCCGTTTAGGGTAATATTACAAGCCGCAGTGAACGAAACTCGTCGAGCGCAGGGATCTATCGCGAATCCCGCAACAGACGAAGTGCACAGGCACGCTGTCTGCGGCTGGGTCAGCCCCCTACTCCACCATCAAAACCGTAAGTTCTTGATGGAAGCCGCGCTGGGCTGCTCTGTATCGTTCTATGTCGATTGGACTTCTACAGTCTAGCCTTGCTTTCGAGCATCCGCAGGCGAAAGCAAACTTTAAAACCGACCTGACCCCCTCGATCCGTACTTCCTTCATATGCCCTGAACCTGTAGACCGCGCGGCAAGTTGCTCAAAATACCCTAAGCCCTCAACCCTAAACCCAATATACCCTAAATGCAAAACTTCAAACCAAAATATATAAAACACCCGAAACCCTGAACGGGCAAACCCGCCTGGCGCTTCGACGTGATCGGGGCCAACGCCGAAGCCGGCCACGCGGAGAATAAGGTCGCCCTGGTGGCGCCGAGCTCCGGGTGCTCGGGCCAGTTTTGGGCTTAATTAAGGTTTTTATAGGGGCTTTTTGGGTTTAAGGTCAGTCTTGAGGTACTAGGGCCTAGCAAAGTTTGCGCGACAGGGCGCAAGGTTGATATCACTTCGGTCCCAACGCCCTATGGTTGGACTCCGGATCCCAAGACATACATAACTTCACCTGCGGAACTTATCACATCTTCTAGACGTATATAGTAAATATATACGAAGCCAACTGCTCCTTCAAGTGCACCCTGAAGACTTGAACATGGCGTGACACAAGAATCGCGATGGTCTACGACATGGAGTTGAAACCTAGGAGCTACATTGTCAGTATCACGCTGATCCAAAACACAACGAAGTTGGTGGTACTATCGTTGCTACTTTGCTCTAGACAGGAGCTTCTTGAACTCGTGGGTACCGAAGGATCTGCACAATAAGGATCCTGGCATTCAGGGCCTGGGACCATAATCGTAGCCAGAAAAAGTAGGGTCTACTTCGAGTTCTCAAATCTTGCTGCTGAGGAGGTCTCAAACATGTCCCGAAACCCACACACGGCTCCTCAGAGTCTTTTGCTACCAGGCTGTAGGGCTTAATAACAGCAACGGAAATAGTATTGATCATCACTCAGTTACAGCAAAAAACACTGAACATCATGAATATCGGAATACTAGGCTGCTGGGATTCTACCGTACTTCGCTGTAGTCTTTTGAGTATTCCGTTTTCGGGAATCACCGGACAGGAACCAGCACCAAGCCCAATCTCTGGGGCCCACCACTACGTATACTCTCCTCTGACGGTATCACAAACTTGATTCGACAGCAGGCCTGTGTCTCAAGGGACCAAGCGTGAAGAGCGCTGAAGCCAGGATACACCTGTCCCATGACTTTGTGTTGCCACAGCCCCGAATCCGACACCCTAGCCCTCGACATGCAACTCCTTCATTCCGGATCCGGAAAAGAGAGCGCAAATACTTCAATGGGAGCCTCTCCCTCTGTGGCCCTTCAACGCAAGATCGGAAGCTCAGAGATCAGGGTCTGGTAGCAAGAATCTTCAGGTATACAAGCCCTAGCCCGAAAGTAGAAGCAACCATGGCAAGACATAGTTCCAAGATCACATCGAGGGCGTTGCCAAGAACTTCTTGGTGTTACAAGAGTTTGAGAGTTTCGCACCGCAAGAACCTGACACAGTGGAAGCTCTAAGAAGCAACAACCTTTTCCGAAGATCTGTCCGGAACAGCCCCCTCAGAGACGTTCGAGGTTTCTGCAAAAGGTTTTCTTCTCATATAGCGAGGACGGGAACTCGGACACTCCTCCACCCCGCAACTCGGACAGATCAAACTAAACCCGAGACAGTCTCACGCACACAAAACGCTACACCAAACGCCCCAGAACGATGCAAGTGAACCAACACCGAAACACGCCTTCTACACCATCGGAAATAGCTCTCGAACCGAACCAAAAGACCTCCTGCCACAGTGGCTTGGTCCTGCATAACAATACCTCATGGGAGTTTCAGAGACACGGGACCCACGATAAACCCCTACCGTGAACTACTAAAACCCTCTTTTGTGTTGTGCTTTTTTTCTTAGGGTACAACAAAAGAACCTAGCAAAAACAGTAGGTTTTGGTTGGTAAATACGACCCCCAGGGGCCTGGCGCGCCTGCTCTCGGGGCTGCGAGGGACAAGAAACCTTGAACCCCGGAGAAAATCCGGCCTGAAGAATGCTTCTTCTGTTCTTTGGGGCTCCTTGATCAGATGGACGATAAATCGAATATGCCGTATCGAAACCGTGGAGAGAAATAGCAGCCTTGAAAGGAACCCTCTACCCCTGTAAGGGGTGACGGGCGATCCCGGCAAGTGCCTTGGCAGCGAAGTCCACGCAGCGCCTGGCAAAGGTAAGGGCCTCCTCGGCTGCTCCCAAAGCCTCCAAAAGAAATAGGGGGTTTGGGATTCTAGGTTTGAGGGCTGTTGGGGTTAAGGCTGTTAGGGTTTCAAGTTTCAAGGCACAGGTTCAGCTGCGAAGAAATCCTTTGTTGGGGAGATTTGGCTTTTGGGGCTTCTGTGATTTGTCCATTTGGGGCTCTGGGGCAGAGCATCTCAGGGTATCTTCATTACTACAGTACCAGACGTACATAGGGCCCTTGGCTAGCTTCGGCCGGCTTTAGCGTTGCGGCTTTGCGGCTTTAGGTTTTGCTAGCGAGCCCTTACATGGGCGCCCACATGATTAACTATGCGGCCCCTATCTTGATATTCGGCATGGGTCTCTGGCTACCAGGCTCCTAGGACTACGAATGGCTTGAGTCTCCTTGTGTTGGGATGCATACGCATGCAACTGCTCATCACATTGTGCGATAGCGTCCGACCGCCGCAGTGCCAGTTGAGTTATCGTCAGGCTGGCCGCCAACAATGCCGCCTTTAGGGCACGACGGCTGCATCGTCCGCGAATCTTACAGCCTTTCCTGCCTTTCCCTGTCTGGTGTTCTCTTGGTGTCTGCTTGTATTTCCCAGGAGATGCAGTCCGGTGGGCAACTCGCCGCAGTCGCGCCGTCGCCAAGCTGTAGGCATGCAGATGCCATAAACCTCAATGTGATGCCCACTTCGACATGCTCTGACCCATAATGCTTCTCCTTGATCTTCAGGCTGCGCTCCGCGAGCTCTTTCTGCTTCTGATGCTGTCCGAGATCTCCGTATGAGTCAAACAGTCAAACTGTTCAACATCTTGGCCAGCTTGAGATGCTCCAGGCCAAGGCACTTCTCCACCTTCAGGTACCGCTCCAGCGCCTGCTTCTGCTCTTTGTAATCCCCGAGCTTTCCGAAGCCTAGTGTCGTGGCCACTTGGGGGTGCTCTGGGCCATGCTGCCGCTCAAAGACCTCTACGCTTTGTTGCGGCAATTCTTTCTGCGTAAAGTACTCTGTGCACTTTCCGAATTCGTTGCCCAAGCTGTCCATGATCATGGCCACTTCAAGGTGCTTTGGCTTCTGAGGGTCTGTGACATTGTCCATGGCCGCGCTCACTATCGGGTCCAATGGTCCGTGGTGCTGTTCTTGAATTATCCGGCTTGGATCCGTGAACTCAGCTGGGGAAAGGGTCCGAAGCTTCCCACGCTGTGAATTCGAGCTCAAGGCTGCCAGGCTGTATCCGAAGGGCTTAATTACAAGGCCCTGGGATGTCGGGAAGGGGTTTGTGGTTTCTGCATGGCACGAGCCTCGTAGAAGCTCACCAAGTGCCTGCAAAGAGGGGCGCTGTGGAATGACATCTATATCGAAATCTACCAAAGCAGAGCGTTAATTGCACGGGCTCGCGAGGTGTATGAAGTTCGATCAGCGCCCAACCAGATCGCACTTCTGTGGTCACTGATGTGCTAACACATTGACATTGGAAGCTCCGGTTTAGAAGGAAACGAAACCACATGAGCCCTCTGTCGCATTCCACAGTGCAGCCTGCCCTGCAGGCACTCGCATGGCCTTGCCACCCGATCGCGGAGCCAGTGGCCATCTGCAAAGAGCCCGGCCATGTTCTTTTCAAGGCGCAGGGCTGTGTCCTCTGTGCAGTGCTGTCAGGATGCACCAACAGGTCTTCGACTGCTTTCTTTGTGGGCTGCTGTACTGCCTTTGGAGGGTTGGTATCTACATGGGGCCCGCCTCCTGCGCAGGATAATCTCGCTGTCTGGCTTTCTTCCTTTGATAGCCTACAGCGGACCTTCCGCGGAATACGAATCCTTGGCAGTATGGGTCTCATGCTTGGAGTCAAAGGCACTTACTGTAAGCCCGATGCAGTCCAACCATACAGCTTATCTAGAAAGCGTCCGATGAACTCAACAGGTGAGTCCTGTGGCAGGTAGGTCGCGGCGTTATTCACCTTGCGATCCCACTCCTGGACACACCTTGGAGGCTTTTGAAATCACTTCTCCACTTCGAGCTTGTTGACGGGATTTCTCCACTCAAACACCTAATTTTTCTTGGTGGGGACCCTTGGCAAACAGTGCTTCGCCCGGGAGGTTTGGCATGCTGTATTTATCTCGTTTCCAGGGTCTACGGTTCAGGTACAGTGCTCTCGCTGTCCCTATCTCTCCTTTGCCCTGTTCTTACCAGGATTCAATTCAGAAGTCGAGTGCCCGGCTCTTCTACGCGAGCCTGCGCCGTCGGCTGTTTAGGGGCTTTTGGGTCAGGGTTTGGGTGGGTGGTTTTCGTTTACGTTTCAGGCTTTAGGATTTAGGGTTTTGGGTCTGGGGGTTTTAGGGTTGCATGCTGTGGTAAGCTTTCGCGGGTTGCCCGAGATCAAACCACACTATCAAAACACAATAAAGAACAGAACAACAAAGCGAAATCACAAACGAAATGACACCCCGCCACCAATATTGGGGGGCCTCCTGGTCGATCATCTCTTTGGCTTGCGCCTCCGTTGGAAGGAAGCCGCAGACCCCACAAGCGCCCTGGGGACTCGGCCTGGAAAACAGGGGCTCAAAGTCTAGGAGTCTAGGGTTGAGGGCTTAAGGAGTTCCTGCAAGCTATGCCTGTATGTGGCGAAGCATTCAGAATCCCACCAGTCCACGAGCACGTTGACCGTGCTATTCTGGTGATCTTGTAGTGGTCTCCTGGCCGTCGTGGTGGTCCCGTTTACTCTTTGTGGTGCTCGTCGCGGTGGTCCCGTTGCTCGTGGTCGTCTTGGTCGCCGCCCTGGTCGTGGTACTCAATGTGGCATAATCGGGCGTCTATCGGGCTCGGATAACGGGTCGCTGTGCGGTATTTGTATGACCTTGCAGAACCATCAACTGCTTGGCGCCTTTGGTGCGCTTGACCTTTGAGGGCTATGACCGGCTATGAGTCAAGACGGCTCCAGCATCAACAGCGACGCTCCCATGCTCAGGCCATAACGGATGTGAGACCGAACTCGAAATTAACCGGAAGGCATGGATACAAATCAGTGCTTCTGAGAAGGACCCTGAACCCAAGCCAAGAGTTGAAATGAGATCTCTTTGTCGAAGAAATGCGTCGCATGGTCTAAACTTATAGACAAATGCCAGGCCAAGTGGCTGCAGGGATCCCATCACCATCTCGAGGAATATGTCACCCTTGCCGCAGCCTGCACTCTGAAACTGACTGCTTCCTTCCAAACTCCCAGAGCCACCTCTGAAGCGCAAATCCCAAATCCCCACAAGCCCCGGTCCCTAAAGTGCCAAAGCAGTTGCTGGTCAATGGCTTGGGACAGTTTGGTATGAGACGGTGAAGCTCGGATTTAGGTGCCTTTTCGGCGTTCTCCCCAGCAACTCCTTGTGAATCAGGCTACCCTTCTTCCTCAGCTCTAGCAAGGAGACCAGGCAGACGGGCGGGGGACGCTGCCCTGTGGTCGTGAGGCCAGCGCTCGGTGAAAGGAGGCCTAAGGGTCTTGGAGCTCAGGGTTTGCGCAGCTTGGGGCCTGACGTTCCAGGTCGGAGTGCATTCATGGCTTGAGGCATTTGGCTTCGGGGGAAAGGATGCTCGACTCGAGCCAAACCAAAGCCTGAGGACACTAAACCCTAGACCCCAAACCCTTGAACCAGCTCGTAGTCCAGGCCTGGGCAGCGGAAACCACGAACGGGATCCAGGGCCTGGCGATGCGAAGGGCGTGCAGGGCAGTTGAGGGTTGATGGTCTTTACATACCAGGCTTTAAGCGGTTTACATGCTTTGTTTGAAAGGGTTTGGAGCTTCACAGGGTTCGGCTCTTTGTTGGGGTCATATGGGCGCCAGGGAGTAGTGCTGCTTATATAGTTCAAATAGGGTTAAGTAGGCGAGTGCGGGACCTCCAGAAAAGGCGAGCGGAGGCGAAATCAGGCTCTTTCATCGGATGGTTCGATGTTCATGAGCGTTTGACTCAGTCTAGGAACCTCGGAATTGAAGGGCTTGACTTTTGAAAGAAGTGCTTTTCAGGCTTGGGTTGACGGCTGGTGCTGTCCTTCTCAGCTGAACAACCAACCCCCAAAAAAGTGGGGGGTCGGTGCTCATGGGGTTTGTGAAGGCCTGTGCACCTCTGGCTACGAGTGGCCGAAGGGGAAGGCTGGGGTGAAGGTCGTCTCTCATGTGTTGTCTTCGAGCTTCATCTTTGCCTTGGGGGCTCCAAAGGCTAGCCAATGCGAGCAAATCAAGCCATAGACCGAAACAACTTCGCGTGCGCGTTGTCAGGCCGAATTGGGACAGGGACGGAACTCCACTGACGAATACCTGTGATCGATTTCAGACAGAGCTGAACGGGGCTTCCGCAGCATCCCATGAACAGCTGTGACAGGCCGCGGTGCCTGCGAGCACGTGGCGCAGTTGCAGAGGAAGTGCTTCGTTGCCTCTCAGCGCTTTGGGTGACTTTGGCCGTAAGGTATCTGAGGTTTCCGGCCAGTTAGTTGTTGCCCTTAGCAGTTATGTAACATCTAGCAGATTTGAGTCTGGGTGACCGACAAAGCGACATATCGTGAGCCCCAAACCGCAGCCCTCCCATACCGACCCCCTTTCTCATGTCCCAAACGTGTTGCTATAATGCTAGCGTTACTTGATATGCTCTTGCTTCTGGGTTTTCATGCATGGTGGCATAACCAATTTTTCCTAACAAAAATAAACCTGGAGCCGTAACCCTTCAACCCCCAAACTCAAAACCCTAAACCCGAGTACATGCCGGTAGACTTGTGCAATACGGGTCTGGATCATTGCTGATGGTAAGTCCCTGCAAAAGCAAACTCAAGAAGTCCCACTAGGCCCAAAAACCCCAAACCCTATAAGCCCTAAACCCACTCTTATGGAGTCCTCGAGTTCGTGTCCCGATGACTTCCTATGGCGGCCTGGATAATTAGAGTAGGGTATTGTGGCAGATTATATAGACTCTATCCGTAAACCACGTAAAACTCTTGTAGAAAACGGAGGAGCCCTTTTTCCATCGAAATGGTGTGGTGTGTATTGCCGAAGAGGCGTCCGCGTCCGCGTCCCGCGTCGTGCCTCGAGTTGGGCTCGGCGGCTGGCCGTGGATTCCAGGAGGCTCTCTTCGGCGAGGTAAGACCTCTTTTTTCTGGCCTTTTTGGGAGGGTTCAAGGCTGGGGCCGTAAGGCTTTTGGGGTTTAGATGGGTTTCGTGTTTAGCGCTTGGTGTCGTGGAGTTGTGCGGGGATGAAGGCTCGGGTTGAGTGTGCGAGAGAGCTTGGACGCAACTGCTGGGAGTTGTGGATTAGGGCTCAGGCGGAAGCACTCACAGATCAGAACGGCTCAATGCAAGCACCCAGAGCCAACAATCCGAAAACGAGGAAAGTCGGATCCTAGCCTTCTTCTGGTGAGTATACAGGACTGCAGGAAAATATGATTAGGGGCAATGGGTTCAACTCACCGAGCTGGCGACACTGTAATCTCCTCGCCATGCGGAATGTCCCTCCTGATTCCCGCCGCGGAGACGTTTAGGTTGAGGGTGCCAAGTGGAGTTGAAAGCTTCTGTAAGAGTTGTATGAGGCTAACATAGGGGTTTAGTGCAGGTTACTTAGAATGTTCCACCTGTGATTGCCTCCTTCAAGACTGAAGACTAAAACTCGAATGTAACAGCAGTTCGGCTCTCCCAGAGCCCGGCGCAACTACACCAAAGGCCTTTGACAGCAAGTTGCCAGCATTTCTGACTCAAACGCACCCAACCTTTGGTGCACCTTGTTGGTGCACCTACCAGACGCCGCAACCCAGCGTAGCCTCTAGGCCGATTAAAGTATACCCTAACATCCTGTTCTCCGCAACAAATCAAGATCCCTACCGGTCAGGCTCTCAAGCTTCGACCCTCAACTGCGATCAGCAAGCACAGGCGTTTCACGGGGGGCAAAGTTGAACTGATCACCCGGACCTCTGCCATCTGATAGTCCCACTTTCGGATTCAGTGTGTTGGGGGCTTCAGGTGTAAAGTGGGACCCCAAACCCCGAAGTACTCTAGGATCCTGACTACAAGGACCCCTACACAAGGATCTCATCCACTCTCGGTGAACTCGACGTACCCTGACGGTGCCCTAAGCTTGGTACCCTTATTCTCTGAACCCCCCTGTCCCCCTTTTTGGAGCTGCTTGCCTTGCGCGCATCACGAACGAGTCGCCCTCGTAGTGCCACATGCCTTCGACGGGTTTATTGGGCTAGACGCAGAGACTCCTGAACAAGAAAACTGCCCGCAAAAGCATTAAAACCAGAAGCAATACCAAGAATGAGTGCAACGTAATTACTTGAAGTGCGGAGCTGAGCTGTCTGCCTGGCTTAACTGCGAATGGAGATCCACATCAACAGGATCCTGGTTACAGAAACCCCGATCAAGGAGTTCCACCTCAAAGCGCACAGTCTGACAATTAGAGAGTATCCGATGTCTTTTCACGCGAACGGCAGTTCAACAAGTCATGGCTCGAGGTGACAACACCTCCGCGTGACATGCTTAGGGCAAGGGCTCGAATGCTAGAGCTCTTGCCGATTCTTTGGTGATGTGTAGACGCAAGGTTAAAGTTAGTAAACTGCACCGTAATATCGTCAAACCCTAGACTCTAAATACAGGCCTACACCGCTTAACAGCACCCGCAGCAGCAGCAGCCGCCCTAAACCCCGAAGCCGTCCACAAGACCTCCTAAACCGCAGACTTTTGCCACTCTGATGGGGTTCCCCTTGTTCCTGAACCCCCGCCAGAGTCGAAAACAGCCCAAAAGCCATGCCAAGAGGGTGCAGTTGGGCCGACAGTCGTGGGACACGAAGGCCGGCAGGAAGAAGGTCGAGAAGCCCACCGGCTCCTTTCCCAAAGGTTTAGGGTTGAGGGTACAGCAAGCATATACTTTTGGGGCCCAAATCTCTACCAAGTAGCTTCTATATTGGTATTTGGACGGTTTGGGTTTTCTGGTGATAAGTGATTGTTCCAAAAAACTTCAAAAAACTAATGTCTTGAAGAAAAGTGAAGGCTTTGTTCACCACCTTTCTTTGCTTAAGGGGCTTCGCTCGCGGTAGAAGGAGTCTTTGGGGATCAAGGATTCAGTGTTCTGGGTTTAACCTGTCTCTCTTAGGATTATATGGCCTTCAACCCTAGAGACTATAAGGATTGTGGGGGAGAAGAGTTCGGGATGTTTCTCGCTTGCGGGGGCTGAGGCTCCCTCTTTGGATGTTGGGCGCAAGCGGATTCAGTGGACAGGATTACGGGAATCATGTTCTAGGGTTTAGGGCCTTTAGGGTTTGTGGGTTCAGGGAACTGAGGCTTACAGCAAGGTGTGTCGGATGGCAGGCTAAGCTGTAGGTGCTCAGGGTGTAAGCGCTTGTGTAGACAAGAGAAAATAGAGGGAGTTTGAGGTCTTTTCCGGTATACACTGAGCGAGCCAGACAAATCAAGGACTACACTCGGGTGGTAGATGGTAGATACGATGACCCCAACGTCCCCTGATTCAACACAGACTGAACACAT
This sequence comes from Symbiodinium necroappetens, assembly GCA_905231915.1. Lineage (NCBI taxonomy): Eukaryota > Dinophyceae > Suessiales > Symbiodiniaceae > Symbiodinium > Symbiodinium necroappetens. The sequence goes on along the minus strand of CAJNJA010072975.1, from coordinate 209 downwards.
ACAAAAGCCTTTGATCGGCAGCCCTACACATCCCGTTGTTGTGGGTTTCTCATCAAGGTCTAAAACTTCCCTGGCGGGTTCAGTTCCGATTGTGCGTTTTCGGTGCTTCAACTCCGTACTGAGGTTTGGACGTGTGCTGCATGCTAAAACAAGTCCTCAAAATGCTGCTATTTGCAGCATTTTGTACTTGCATTGCGTGCCTACTTTAC
>CAJNJA010072964.1:216-21938 GCA_905231915.1 Symbiodinium necroappetens | reverse complement strand
TAATCTAGAATACTCTAGTATAGTATAGTATAGTATAGTATAGTATAGTATAGTATAGTATAGTACGGTACAGCCTAGTCTAGTCTAGTCTGTCTCGTTTAGTCTAGTCTAGTCTAGTCTAGACTAGTATAATATAGTATAGTATAGTTTAGTATAGCATAGCCTAGTATAGTTTATGTACGTATAAATGTAAATTTGCATCCTCAAGCCAGCATGCACACAGTGCGACAGTCGATGCTCATCAACATTTGTGTATGATTGAACGAACAAACAAATACGCACAGAGAGAGATATGTATGTACATATATATATATATATTATATAAGCACACACACACACATATATATATATAGATAGATAGATAGATAGATAGATATTCACGCAGAAAACTATGACGCACATGTATCCCTCGTTGTGTCGCTGCATGGGTTTTCCAGATTAGGGTCCTTTCGCACGGTTTTCTGTTCACATGCGACTTCTCTAGCATGTATCTTACAAGGGACAAGCCTTGTCATTATTGTCACTATCAGTATTTCCTTTTTACTATTGGTGTTCGTACTACTGTTGTTATTTTTCCAATCTGTCAACCTGCATTCTGAGACTGCGCGAGGTCGACCTGGCTCTCACTTCGTCAGATTCAGATCGTCTCGTCGCAGGCCAACTGAGTGCATTGGGTATTCGGGGATGTACCAAAGGCATCTTCTGGGGCCAGGTTAAACTTGCTTTTACACGGACCATGTCTTCCGCAAGTATGTTATGGCCGCAATAATTAGGGCTCCAGGATGCTTTGCACAGATTGAAGCCAAGACAACAAACACATGATATGAAGTAATGCAAGCAGCAAGCACAGGTTGACACCGTGTTTGTTGAATCCTTGAAGCTCCGATCGAGAAGTGTTCGAGAGTTGGGTGATTCAGGTAGGAATGTCCTCGCCCAATCCCAAAATCATCAATAGTAGCAGCCCGCTGTGAATGAAAATCAATCGGGTCTTGCAAGACTAAGTCTCTGCTTGTTCGGTTGAGCCCAATCGTAGACCCTCAGTGCAGGGTGCCAGGTTTTTCTGCATAAGGAATCCCAAGGATTGTTTTTTTTCAATTCGACAGGGGTGGCCCGCACTATCTACCGCCACGTGGCCGAGGCAGGGTTCTGTTCAGGGCCGAAAGGGTCTGGGATTTAGGGTTAAGCGTTGGGGATTAAGGCAAGGACGCCCTAAAGCGCAATTGTTAGCTTCTGCAATGGGAGAACAGCACGACGCATATGTATTATGAGGCTCAAGCCATGTCGAGGTTTTCTGAGTTACAGTTCTCTTCGGGATCCCGATGTCAATAGATTGACTAGATTGATATAGTTTGCTTTTAATTCACGCCAGTCACACCAACTTGGAGAGACTGTAGATGTTTCACGTGCTAAACAGTTTTGAGAGTAGAGAATGTGTGTTTGCTCTCCGTCCAGATTTGTGTGCCGCGTACCTTGCACCCCGCCCCAGGCAATCCCCCCGGCCTCGCAATCCGCATGACATGTAACCTGAGCTAACCTAAGTCACGCCAACTTGGAGAAACCTAGATGCTTCACGTGGTAAACAGATTTGAAGGTAGAGAATGTGTGCTTGCTCTCTGTCGCAATCCGCTTGAAATCTAGCCTGAGCTAACTAACTTTTTTTCAGCATAAGTATAGATTCCCCCAGTGGGTGACTGAACTGCCTGGTCAAAGCAGCAGTATGGCCAATGGCCGCAAGACGCGTTCAACACTGTATGTTTTTCGGTCTTAGCAGTGGTCGTCCTGGTTTGGCTCTGTCGTGCATCAAACTGCTGACGTGTAGGCCAGTAAAGCCATTCATAGTCGTAGCAATGCCAATCACTGCCCCTTCAGTGGTGGCAGCAGCTGTGATTAGTCGTTGTCGTGGTGGTGGTGTAGTTGATGGTAATATTAGTTCGTAGTAGCAGCACGGGTGCTGATGCTAGTAGGAGCAGTCAGACCCTGTCCGGAATCCTTTGCACAGCTGAGCCCGAGGTCCATGAACACTCCGAAACCGTGAACCCTGGAACCTTCGGCCCCAAAACCTTCAGACAAACCCCCGAATTCCTCAGCCTTTGCAGGGCGAGAGCCGCCTGCCCACAGAGGGGTCCGGGACCTGGTGTTCATCGCATTCCTTGGAAACAATGCGCAATTAGTGCGTGCCGTGCCTGCCCCTCTTCTCAACCTCGTTCTTGTTATGTATGCTTGCTTTCCAACGTTTTGCAAGCTCAGAGAATTTATACACCTCCTAATATGAACCTGCCGCTGCGACCCCACAGTCGTCAGCCTCAATGCCTTGTCCCAAGGCGTCCCAGCGTTGTCTTGATAGGCTTGGGGGAGGTAAAGAAGGGTTGCAGCTGCGATTGTGAGATCTTTACATCATACCGATCAGGCCTAGACAGTACAGCTAAAGACACATCTTTCCTCTGCCATGTGTCTTGTCCGGAGAAGTGACTCGGGGTTGACGGAAAATGATGTGGACGGCCACAGAACCTTCTCACAGGCACGCGTTCAAGCCCGGTAGCCCTGGCGCAGCAAAGCGTGGTCAGGGCCCAAGCCCAGGTTTCGTTGCTTGTGCAGTTGCTTTCAGCCATAATATAGGGGCCTTAATAATTAGAATAGGGTTTTGGGGCCCAGTATACTATAGTTATAATAAGGAACCCCCAGGACCCTATTCTAATTATTGCGGCCCCTACATTATGTGGGGGGGGGGCGATGTTCGAGTCCCTATAGCTGCCAGGCTCTCTGTTTTAGACTTCCTGATCCCATGGTCCGGGAATGTACTCGATGCTGCACCACACCCAAACCGGCCAATGCTGGATTGCATCCTAACTGCTTGTGGTGCCCACGTGCACAGTGGCCAGCTCTTGGTGATGCATTGATGCATCTGGCAGCCTTAAATAACAGTTTTTGGAGAACAGCGACGCCATCGTCTGCACGATAGTTGTGCTATTCTGCTGAGCAGTCCTTGAAAACGTTTGCTTGCTAGTACTTGGGGCAGCATCCACTACTAGTTATAGATAGCAGTAGAATTAGCCAGAGTCCTCGCACTAACTTTAGCTCTTGGCTTCTCACCAAGACGAGGTCCATCTGCACCCCTGACAGCAGCAGATTTCGACGAGGTCCGTTTTTGTGGGATGGCGCTACAGTTCTTTCTAGCGGTCTTACGCAATCACGAATCTTGAAGCAACTGCGACTCATCACAGGTTCGTGGATTGGTTGATTGATCGCGCCGGTCAGTTTGTCATGCGAGAACTTTATTGATATTCAATGCAGTCGACCTCTTCGCTGTTACTGCTTGCCGCCCATATTGTCTACCAAGGGAAGTAGCAGAAAAGAGGTCATGTCCGACCTGGCATCAGGGTCTCTGGGGACATTGCGATTGGTGTGCATGGGCTAGGGGCCAGTTACGCTGCAAACGGGTCTAAGCTTGTAGATAGAAGGGCCTCTGATTGATGGTTGCGGCATTCCGTATGCATAGCTGCAACTTGGAATGCAAAGTTAAGCTATCTCCGACATGCCAGGTTCAAAGTTTTCTGGCGGCCGGCAAGATTTCCGTCCACCTTTTAGAGCTGCGATGTTTTTTGCTGACGTCGCTTGCGAATTTTTCCATGGGTGTCTTCGACGAGTCAAGATATGTCCGGAACTCTCCGAAAAGACTCTTCGAATGATTGACACAAAGGACCCAAGCGCCTCGACCCCGAAGCCCAAGCGTAACTCCTGGTAAATGGGCAGAGGATGGCCTAGACCCCGGAACTTTTGTTGACATCTTCCCTTGACCTATCCTCTTAAGCGCCTGCCGGGCCGGCCCGCACAAAGGCCTACAAAAAGCTACCGAGCTTATAGCCGCCTAAACCCAAAGGGTCCAAGTACCATCATAGTAGGTACTTAGTAGGTATTTGGGCCCCAGAAGTATATACTACACTATTACTTGGACCCTTTGGGAAGCTGAACATCTTGAACCAAGAACCCTTTCTGACCCCTGAAGCAGGATTAGAATAGGGTCTGGGGGCCCATTATACTATAATTAGACTAAGGAAACCCCAAACAGAATAATAATAACAATAATAACAGTTGCCAGCCCGAAACTACATTCAGGAGCTGTTCTTGGAGCGGCCGAATTGCAGCAGGAGCCGTCTACACACTTCCATGTTTATGTTTGGGGCTTGTAGGGTTTAGGGCTAAGATTTCTGAATTTCTGGAGTCTCAATGGGTTGGAGTGCTGTATTCGTCGTTGGCTGTGGCCCCTACGAAGCAATAGTCTGTGGCCGGAAGATTTGCGAGGAGGCTTTGGAAAGAAGTTATGCCCTGAATATCTAGAGTCGGCCCAAAATCTAAACGAAGTTTTGGCGCTTGTGCTCCTGTAGGGTTCTTCCACCTGACATGGTTTGGCTCCCAGTCCTCGAAAATGGGCTGAGAGTAGCAGGAATGGCACGTCCAAGCCATACTCTACTGCCGATATGTTGCGAGCAAGCCAACTTGGATTTTGTTGTGCACGGTGTGTTTTGTCCCTGGTTCTGGGCAAGCTTCCGACTCTGGCTCAAAATTCAAACGTCGTTTGAGTACCAATCGACTCATTCAAAAATCTTCAACCGCAGCCGAGATAGTTGATCGGTATATGTCTCTGGTTGTCAGCCTCGCCCTTAAGACAGCCATCAGCCATTTGGAACGGCTGTGGTTGATTAACAGCACTAGACTCATTAGACCTCGCAATTTGATTTCGCTTCTGAAAGCAGATTTTTGTCAAACATGACAAGATGGGAACGCAGCTCGGCCCAGCTCTCCGTCCAAAGCTCCACCTGCACAGGAAGTTCTCACTGAATCGCTTTCTGCGCCGATTTCGAAGGAAGGTGTGGCATCGGGGGAAGCTTGAGATGCTTATGGAAGGGTATCCTTCCGATCGACGGGACTGCTAGTCGTAGCCCCCTGCACAGATATGTATGGTGGATTTTGCTCGTCGTGTTGTTGTTGACACTCAGCAATCCTTGGGCATGCCTGCCATAATTTTCGCGGTTCCCCCGTCTGACGCGCATCTCTGTGAGCCTTTGGGGGTCTCGGGTTTCCGGTTCTGGAGCGAGCAGCTTCGAGGCTAGTGGGAGAAACCTGGCACAATAACCAATATCTACCGAAATAGGCTCAGGTTTCAGGACATAAGAAGACAGCTTTGCAGCAGTCTGCGGCCGTTGTTCAAGCGTTCAAGTCCAGTTCGAGGAGGTGATTTCGGACAGGGAAAGTACGGCGTTTTCGCCAGGTGTCCATTATGGTAATAGTTCTAGCGAGAACTGTGGCACCTCTTTCTGCATTCGTAGCTACCCTAGATGCCGGATCAAGTCCTTAGCGAGCATCCTATAGCCTTCAACTAGAGAATTGCGAGACATGCACACCACTTTGAGCCCCGGCTGTCAAGCTCTCCGGCTCTTCGCCTTTCAAAGCATGAGCCGGACCTTTCCCTGGGAAGAGCCATCTGCAACAAGAAAAGCCATGATGCAGCAACCATTGCAGCAAGGGGACAATATCAGGATTCGTCATTCTTCGTCAGCTTAGCAGTTGCGAAAATCCTCTTACCATCTTGTGGACCATCAGTGGCCTATTGTTAAGTACTGCTGTCCTGGCTCTTGTTGTGGCTGTTGTCCTTACTTCAATGATGCTTACAAATTTTGCGATTGGTTTTCATAGTCGTGGGGGGAGTGGTCATACTACTACTCTCCCACACACTGTTACGATATTCAAGAGGAATTACTGTACTACTCTTCATGGAGTTCTTGATACTCACGTTGCCATTACATTATGAACAGCACTCCTCCGACTGCATTCTCGATGCTCGCAGCCCATTGCAATTCCCGTTTTGAGTTTTCCTTCGTGGAAAATCTACCAAAACCATGTTCTGAATGAAACCCTAAACCCTATAAGTTATTAGTTGAAGCTCTTTGGTGCTTGGAGGCCTTGGCGGACGAGATCTATGAGCTGCCACCCGGGAGCACTTGGCAACGGCTTGAGCTTAGGGTTTAGGGCTTAGGGTTCAGGGTTTAGGCTACGATTTGGGGGGTTTTAGAGTTTAGCAATGGGGCTTGGTGTTTAGGTTTTAGGGCTTGTGGATGAAATCTTTAGAGCTGCAAGGGCTTCACTTGGTTACGGTTGGAAAGGGAGGTGCCTGTGGAGATCATCTGAAGTTTGACACAGGGCATTTTGGGTCATCAGAGTACTAGTTGCGAACATCTGAAGCTCTTTCGGGCAAGAGGCTCTTAGCACGCAGGGCGCTCGAGGTGCAACTCCCCACACTAACTGCCACAAAAGGTCGTGAAGGGCGAAATTCAAGCAGCCTGCACAAGCAACCGAGGTTAAAGCAAGTGTCAGCCCTGACCGAGTTCAAAAAGGAGGCCACGGGATTTCTCTTCGGGTACCCTTGCGTCGCAGGTCGGAGGGGCCATGAGGGGACTGGCCGCAATGACGGCAACAAGTAAAGTGTGATTGACATGCATGTCGGGATGAAGCACGTTCATTAGTCTCCAATGCAGAAATGGTGCGCTGCGTTCTGTTATTTGCTTGTCAACCTGCTCTCCGGCACCTGCATACTTGGTTGATAGGCTGTGTTTTCCATCCCGGAAGTATATGATTCGTGCGTGTTTTGCTGTAGGTACGGGTGGGGTAGGTTGGCGAGCATGAAATACGCCGGATGAAACGAACCATCGGTTGCAGTGTTCGTTTTCCATGGACAACTGACGTGGGCAATGTATGCTGTGTCAAACAATTTGTAGACTGGCGTTTCAACTGAGAGTCCTGACTTGGATCCGCGCAATACTAGCAACCAAAACAGAGGGAAGAAGTGCCTTGGAAGGAACCCTAAACCCAGCCCGCTTGCAGTATCTGTGCCCAGAGCCGTGGCATTCCGTCATTTCCCCGACACCTTCGTCGCCGCAGAGCGGCAGGATATTTCCAGAGAAGACACCGGATGGTTCTCCCAAACAGGTGGCCCTAGGGTTTCGAGCCACCCGGAAAATACGTGATCGGAGATGGAAGGCCTACACCGTGAACCCCTAAGTTCCAGGCCGGGCAGATACCCCGCCAGCCCACCCTCCCCACCAAGCCTCTAATTAGGCCTCCGAGGCATTCGGTGATGTGGTACAATAGGCCATCCAATAATCTATAGAATACTATAGAATATAAGTGAAGCCGAAGAGTGAAGCGTGCACGAATTACACCCCGAACCCTGAACACTTTGTATGAATACTACCTTGAAGAACCCTTCACCTCTAAACCCCAACACCCCTTGACTCCATATCCTCCATTCCCAGCTGCAGCCTGTCACAGATGGCTATCATCGCCATAATCTACATAGAGAGGCTCCTAAAGCGGCCGAGCCTGCCACGTTTTTGCTCGGGAACTTGGAAGGGCTCTTGGTGGTCGGGCTTGGAACCCTAAGGGTCCATGTGCCCAAATAAAATATATATATATATATATACATTGGCCCTAAAGTACCTTTTTGTAGGGACTGCATTAAGGCCAATGTATATACTATTTGGGTACATGGACCCTTAGGGGAAGCTGTCGGGTTTTTTTTTCAGACACAGCCAAGTTGCAGCTGCAGAGTTTCGATTGAGACAGTTTTGTGTTTAATCTCGGCGCGCTGCATTCCGGGGTTTTCGGTTGCTTGACGATGCCCTTTTCAACAGAATTCCGCGCAACTCTGACTGAGCCAGGCATCCGACTTTGTGCCTCACCAAGGGCAACTGGAGACCGGTTCTGGCGGGCACGCCCAGTATTGGCTGAGAGTGCGATATGATACAGATATATGCAAATAAATAAAAATAAACAAATATATAAACAAATATATATAAATATAAATATAGATATAAATGTATAAGTAAATATATATATATACATATGTATATGTATATATATATATATGTGTATATATATACACATACTTATCTATTTTTATTTTTCATTTATTTGTGTGTGTGTGTGTTTATTTGTTTATTATATCTGATTTGTACGAATACGTGTATATAGGTATATGTCAGTTACATCTACATCTACATATATATATATATATCACATGTAGACCTGCTGCCCTGAACACTATTGACTATAGCCTTGCTCGGCGGATTCGTCGCCTTAGTTAGGGGACTTGGTAGTTTTAGGGCTAAAGGTTTCCACAGGATTCTATAGGGTTCTACAAGGGTTTAGGATTTAGGGTTCTTTAGGGGCTCTACTGTGGATAATGTTGGGTTGTGTGGAGCTTAGTACGTAAAGGTCAGAAGTATTCACAACAATGATATCCGCAGTAACCTTCTTGATAACCACAATGATCTTTTACTGATGTAGTGCTCCCAAAACCTGTGCCCGAGAAGTGAACCTGAAGAGTTTCGACCCTCACAAGCTTAATCTGTGTAGAGTAGACCGCTTGCGGCTTTGACCCCAACTCCGCGGCCGAAGTCCTCAACCCAGCCTCTAAACGCTCCTTATCTCTTAGACCTCCAGCCCTAAACCCTAAACCCCAAACCCTAAACCCTAGACCCCTAAACCGAGCCCTGTAGACTCGAATTTGGGGACCCCTTTGTTTTCAAATCCGAAAGGTGGCTGCTTTGCACCTGGCCTCGAAAACCTGGGAGGCCTGGAAGACAAAAAAGGTGAACCTTGGGTAGTTTAGGGTTATAGGGTCTAGGGTTTAGGGGTTTAGGGTTTAGGGTTCAGGGTTTAGGGTTTAGGGTTTACCTTAACCCCCAAATAACCTAGTTGAGTTCATAATAAGGAACCCCCAAAAAGTAGCAGTTTAAGTTTCAGGGTTTACCTTAACCCCAAATAACCTACTTTTTTAAGGACTCATATACAGAGATCACAATCAGGAACCCTGAAAAAAAGGTAGGTTCTTTGGGGTTTACGGCAGGGTTTAGGGTTCGACGTGAGTTCGAGGCCCGGACACCCAGGACTTGGGTTCAGCTTGGAGTTGAGGCCTCTTCTGCCCAAAACGGGGGACGCCGGGTGTCTTCAGCTCCCAGGACGTCCACGCCTGGAACGCAGACTTCGCGAACTACCTCCAAGTTGTTCTAGGTGCGATGGGTAGCGTGTTCAGGTTTGGGCCCGGTAGCAACTCACTTCTTGGCTGCAGGGTGTCAGGACATGGTGTGCCGGCCGGTGCAGGGCAGGCATTCCATCCCCTTAAGGCAGTCTACATTGCAGGTTTCCATTGTAAACTTGAGTGTTGTAGAATCTGGGTGTGCTTTCACAGATGGCATGAAAATGAGACCATGCGGCTGTGGAGAACGCTATGATATTTGACATGCCAAACTGCTGCGCAGGCCTGCGCTACCCAGTGCCGGTCTCAGAGTGGTCTCATTCGCTGCGAAGCATGCTACAGTATGTACGTGGCGTTATTTTATAGTCTACAAAACCAGGGTCTTACATTCACATTTATGTCCGTGGTGTGGTGTGTTTGTGAGCCTGCGCATGGTCTGTGTGTTGTGTGTGTGAGAGAGTACCATCGCATTCGAATCATTGCAGATCTCGTACGCCCTTGTGATGATCTGAAAGTTGCTGTTGAATTTATGCTATCTGTAAGTGTGGGAGTGCTCAGGATAAGATGTGGTATTGTCTTCGAACATCTGTTTTCGGGATATCCGGGTTTTCGTGGGAGTGGAAGTTCGCAGGTTAATTAACGGTTAATATCTGTGTGGTCTGGCGTGGAGAATGTATAGGGAGAATGCACCAAGATCCCAAATCGCATGGAAGCCCCGTTATGAGGTGCGGAACCTACACCAGCTCGAGTTGAAGATGCTCATCGGTTTAGACTACCACATGGAGGCTCAGACATGCGAGGGCTGGTTCAGAGCCTTGAGGGTTTAGGGCTTACGTTGAAGAGAAGACGTCTTCGTGGCACTAAGTATATTTAAAGGCATGGGCTGCACTTCAGAGTCAGCCATTGTTATGCGGCTGCCGCGACTGTGGTGGTTCTGGGTGTTGCTGGCGATTGGTCCTGACGTAGTCTTATTCGAACCACGAATTACAATTCGGAGTCGAAGTCTAGATGGAATGAATGCCACAAGTGGTGTCGTTTGGTAGTTTAAGGAGGACAGAGAAGGAGGAGGAAGCAGGACAGAGGAAGGAGGAAGCAGGATGAGGATGAGGGGGAGGTGGAGGAGGAGCACAGCGAGGTAGTCTTGCTATTCTTGATCTTGCTACTATTGGTCGTCAGTCTGCCCAAGCGGTCACCGCTAATGTCGTCTCTATTGTTGTCACAGGCGGCATATTCATTGATTGCACTGCCAGGTCTGTGGCGAGCTTTATGCTTCGTACTACTTCGCGCTCACTGAGGCAAGTGGGCAGGCAAAGGCTTTGATTTTGGGGTTTAGTTTAGGGGTTTCGGTATTCAGGCCTCTGAGGGTTCAGGCTGCAGAGATATAGATATGATAGAGGGTGTAGGACCTGGGAGGTATGGTGTGAAGTGGTTGATCTCAATTTACACTCCTTGCGTGGAGTTTTTGTCCCTGGAGCTTTGTGTGACTTTCCCTAAACCCTAAACCCTAAACCCTAAACCGCATTCTGGCTTCCAGAGTGGCCTGGTTGATCTCTCTCAAACCGAGGCGGTCCTGGACCCCTTAGTCTTGAACCTTACACTCCCTAAACCCTAAACATCCCTAAAACCCTAAACCATGAACCCTAAACCCTAATCCTAAACCTTGAACCCTAAACCCCTAAACTCCTAAACCATGAACCTTCAGCCACACCGGCGAGGATCTCCGTGCCTCACAAACCTCTGCGAGTCGCGGCAACGACTCGCTTCTTGCCGTGGCCTCGAACTCTCAGATGGAAAGCTCCTAGAGACTAAGGGTGAATATAAACTTATACACCCTAAACAGCCTAGGCCTATAGGCCTAAACCTTAAACAAGAAAATCCCGAGTCCCCTATGGACAGTCCGGGATCTGTCGTTGGCTAGTCTAGCTGAAGCCCCAAAATCGTGGTTCCCCAAATTCGGGAGCTTGTTGGTAAGGCGCAGTTCCTAACCCTGTCTCTTTCAAGGCAGGAGATCAAGACTAAGACCATGAACTTGTTAGTGAATTATGATGGTACGATACTAGCTCCGATATTATGACCATGAACTTGTCAATTGTTAGTGATGTGGATAACGACAGCGATGATGCTGATGATGAAGCCTAGTCTGACTCGATCTGACAAGCATGGTAGGAGTTGGACTGCCCAAATACCTTCAAGAATCTGGACGCCCCCACCACCTCAACGCAAGGCCCAAAATGACCCCCACAAACAATCGCAGTCGTACAGGAACACCCAAGTCAGGTCCCACATCCGGAGACACACAGACAGCAAGGCACGCACTCGGACACATGCATGCACACGAGGAGTGCAAATCCAAACAGGCTCGCGCACACACACACACACAATGAGCTAGGCGGCAACAGAATGCACGCACCTTCAGGCCAGTTCTCTCGGTCTTTGCCCCTCCACACTGGAGGCCACCACCAGGTTCATGTCCCATCGAATTTGGATAACTTACCAAATTCGGAAGCTCCTTCGTGGTGGCTTGTGAACATCTTGTGCAGCAAGATATCGGGAGTCGAGTAACTAGCCCTTGAAAGTTTCGGAGGCTGGTTTCCAATGTGGGTCGACTACTATAGAAGCCTATACAGTAATAGCCGATATTACTTCTAAGGCGTCCTTACTATATGGGTTATACTCTACTATAAAGTGCTATACGAATATACCATGCTATACTATACCCTCTTCGAATCATCAAGGCTCCTAGATCGAGCTCTTTGGCTAAAGTCTGCTGAACGCGCATGTCCAAGAGCTGCATGGCATTGCGCCGCTCATCTTCCCTGTACCCACCCCAAAGATAGTAGAGTACATTATAGTACAGTATAGTATAGTATAGTCTGGTATAGTACATAGTATAGTATAGTTATATAGTATAGTATAGTCTAGTAGAATAGAATTGTATATAGTATATATAGTCTAAGCCATTTAGTTTGATTTTGGTGACCCGTCATACCAGTCGGAAGAACAGTCTCCGGTCTGCTGCTTAAACTCTACACCCCTAAGCCAGGGCCCAGACCCAGTTTGATATATACCATGCCCCAAAACCCTCTTTTTAATCATTGAGGCCCCATATGAAGCATGTACGAGGTTTCCATTCCTTAGTTACTGCATCTGGGGCCTTGCATCGTCCTTCGAACTTCCGCTTGATCTCAGGCTCTCTGCGCCTTTAGTGATCCTCCCCCCTCTGTCCCATAGCTCAACCACTCCCATCCCAACCCTAAACCCTAAGATTTCAGCCCTGCAACGAGGGAAACTCGACCCTGGCGTCGGAGAGGCGGACTCTCGCGCTTCGGGTCTCAAGAAGTTCGGAGTCGCAGCTTCCTAACCAAACCTTTGCGCACACCCATAGGCCCCTAAGTAGTTCCTTGTTGGGATTACCTTATATAGGATTCTAAATATAAACCACAAGAAGGAACTACTTCGGGGCCTTTGGGCACAGAGCCATATGAAGTTTCTAGGGTGGGTGGTTCGCTTTCTCAAGACTTGGATCCTTGATGGACAAGTAAGCTTTCACCAACGCTATGTTGTTTTTTCTTAATGTTTTTTGATTATTCTGTGCCTCTTTCTCCCACTCTCTCTCTCCATCTCTCTCGCATTCTTGCTGCTTCTCTCAATCTCTCTTTCACACATTTTCACTGAAAGCTCCTGGCTTTTCTTTCGATCAAGAAGAAGACTTGGAACACCTCTGCGCTTTGCTGGAAGTTTTTGTAAAGCATTAAGCTTTGATTCCCCAACCCGTTTGGCCCCGCTGTTCGTTGATTGTTTGATCGTTTTCGAGTTGACAAGACATGAACTAGACATAGCCAACAGATGCTCAACAGATTCAAGATTTGCTCCTACCCTCAAAATCAAGCCTAAACCCTTCAACCCTAAACCCTAGAAATCAAGCAATCTGGTTTCTTCAACCCCCGACCGGCAGGGATCGCAGCAGTAATCCGGGATCCCCGACACCCTCCTCGGCGCCACAGCCCCGAGATCTGATCTTGCGGAGGGCAACGAAGAAGTCACGTCTTAGGGTTTTGGGGGTTTTCCGGATTTGGGGGTTACGGATTTAGGGCTTGGGCTGGGGTGCCTCGATTCGGGGCTTGGAGTTTAGATATTAAGATGGTTGTGCATGGGGCATGCGTCCTAGGGTTTCGTGTTGACTGTTGGATGTTGGTCTGAAGGATTTACTTCTCGGGATGAGGTTTTGGGCATGGCTTTCCTGCAGCCACGCATCTTTGTACACGGGTCGGACAGAAGGTTTTGATACTTAGGCCGTTTCGGGCTCCTGGAAGTTTAGTGCTCAAGGTTTGCGACTTGGTTGATGCGGCTCGGGCTGAAATTCATAGAGGCTTTCAGGGGGGACCCCACAGGGGGGCCCCCAGAGTATGTTTGTTCAATGAGGCTGTTTAGTGTTCGTTAAAGAATGGTAAGAGGCTCTGGGCGAGGATGAACTTCAGGCTTTAGCTGCAAGGGAGTGGTCGAAAAGGAGATGAAAGCTGTGTGCTTCTGTCCGAGCGCTCTGCTGAGCTTGAATAAAGTGGTAGATCCAGAGATGGTTCCATGAGGTCATCGCAGCGAGCGGCATGGAATCGCCCACGTCTCAGATCAAAACTTGCAGTGCGAAGTCCTTTTCCGACTCTCTCTGCTCCCGCAAGACAAAGCCTAGCTCAAGGGATAAAAGTAGGTAATATTCATACTGATAAATATGCACAAGCTGATGAGAGCCGAAGATTCCGGCCGTCGTGCTTTGGTTTGAAGAGGGTTTAGGGTTTAGGGTGTATACCCGTAAGCCCCTAAGTAGTTCCTTTTGGGGATTACCTTATAGGATTCTAACTACTTAGGGGCTTATGGGTAAGGGCATGTTTGGAGTCTTTCGTCAGGCATAGAGTAATACCCAACACGTCGTAAGCTCTTCTGTTCATGTGGAGATGCCATGTGCTCCTCATCGATGCATCTAATCAGCTTCTGCTCCTAAACCCCTATACCCTCTAAAGCTGAAGTTGTATTAGGGAAGAATAGTAAGTCAGAGGCTGCCTCTCTTGCTCAGTTTCATCTATGCGAGTTTCTTCGTTGCAGGAGGTCCATATAGCAGAGAGACCCGTGGTAGAGATCTTGTTGTGCGATACCTTTTCTCTTTGTCGTGTCCTCAGCTTGTTGGGCTGGCCATCAATTCTAAACCTTGGTGGCTTTGTTGGATTCCGCCTCCTGTAGGCATGTTTTGCATTGCAGGCACCTCATCAACTGGTGATAGTCTTCCTCAGCAGTCTTTTGTGAATAATGGCTGAACAGTCGTCGATACCGTGTTCTAACTGTCTTGACGACAGCCACAGCGCTACAATCCGGATCAACACCCGGAAGGCTAATGAGCTTTTTCGCTGTACGAGGTTCTCTCCTGTCAAGTGTCAAAGCGCGGCGAATGCGCGGGTCCCAGATGCTTCTGGATTGGGGATGGCTCCGCAGTCTATGGAGTCAACATTGTAGGTTGAGAAACATTGTTGTGGTGTTAGTCTTTTCTCACGTTCTGCCCGCAGTTCTGTCTGCGTGCAACTGCCCATGGAAACTCAGCTCAACATTGGCTTTGCGACGCATCGGGGTCCCATGCTAAGTCCCAGCACTGTGTATGAGGCCTCAGTATCATGCAGCAAGAGTGGTGTGTGACAGATTGTTTGGCAGGTTCTCAGGGAGTTTTCACAGTTGTGCAGGAACCGGGTGGGCACAGATCCCATTCCAGTCCCCTCATGAGATTTTTTATGCGCATAAGTGTGCCCTCCGGGCCCACCGTCGGGCACACTGAAAGCGCTGTGTGTAGCTAGTCCTCAAGTGGTTGCTTCGGGACCGACCGCAATGGATGCATGCATAAACCCTAAATGATACGGTCTTCATTGTCAAGGCTCTCAAAAAGGAGAATCCTTCGGTTTCAAGTGGAGCCCACATACTTGGAGGATGGCTCACGAGCTCTCGAATGCTGCCGAACCCAAGAGAGTCTCCACGAGTTTAGAACCACCTTGTCTTCACCTAGTGAGTAGTAGCTGCTTGATAAGCTTTAGTTGTTTAGTTGTAATATGTAAACCAAAGTAGATGTCGGGTTAACCTTCTTTCCATTTTTTGGGTGAGGGATCTCAGCAACTAGATCCCCTCTGCCTTGTCAGAAGCCATGGATGTAGTTTGGACAGTTACCCTTAGCGTGGCGATGTTGTTATTGCAATTGCATCTAGGTAGATTTTCCCAATTGGAGTTCCTCATGGGACCCTCTTGCTCAATGCTGTACCAACGACGTGGAGGATCACAGCTCTTTGCTGGCTTCAGCCGGAACCACACATCCCCAAAAAGATCGGTTGAAATTTCCCAGCCATGCCTTGCTCTTTGACAGGCCCCTGCTGGCTATGTACTTGAGATCAGGGTTTCATTCTGAAATTCTCTCGACAAAGCTGAGATCGTCTGTGATCTATAAGGCTTCCAAGAAGTCTCGCCGCTGCGAAGGTGTTCATCCCCAAGACTCTTCATGGCGAAGTCCTAGCTCTCACACCCCTGACCCAGCTAATATAGGGGCCTTTAGAATTAGAATAGGGTCTGGGGGCCCATTATACTATAATTATAATAAGGATATTTGAAACCCCAAACAAAAGAATAATAACAATAACAATAATAAGGAGCCACCAAACAGTATAATTATAATCAGGAGCCCTTCAAAATAGTACTGGTAGTTACTATAATGCCCCGACATTAGTTCCGCCGCCCTCGCCTTTAAGGAGCCGAACGAGTTCCCAGGCCACATTCCTCAACAGCCTGAGCCCGCAGGCGTTTAGGGTTTCGGGTTTCGGGTTTAGGGCTTCGGGTTTAGGGTTTAGGGTTTCGGGTTTAGGGTTTCGGGTTTAGGGTTTAGGGCTTTGGGGTTCGGGTTTAGTGAAAGATGTTAACAGAACCGGTGCCCCCAGCAGAGATGCAAGCATATTGTCTTTGGGAAGGTGGGGAGGATGTTCTAGCTTCAAGCATCCTACGGACACCAAACTCAACAACTTACGCAGATTGTATTTCGTAGAGTCGTTACGAAGCATCAAGAGCACTCCCGAAACCTAAGGCCGCAAAGGATGCACTGTGCTGGGTTTAGGAGTCCGGGTTAATGTCGAATGCGCGGTATTGAGACTGAGGTCGAAGGGTTCAGGGTACATGCAGACTTTAGACACCCTTTGCAGCTTTTTTGTTTCGCCATCGACCTCATTATAGGTCTGACAGGGACCTGAATGAGCCCGAAGGCAGAGAGTGCTTAGGGTTCTATTGAATCCAGGTTGAGATTTGAAACGGTTGGGTCTTCAGGGGTTCGCTGTGTGTTCCCCTGTGTTCAAGAGAAGTTTCAGAGGGTCTCTCGAAAGTGTCCCTGTGTGTTGAACCCGATGTCCCAAGCACTAAAGATAGAAGACAAACCGCGAAGAACCTTCAACAGGCTGCCCTCAGAATCAAGTGTTTTTTTGCAGCAACTCATGTTGCTGTCAGGACGAGGTCCCCGATGACGCTTGCTTGCAGGATCGTTAGTTGGGTTTGGAGACTCTTGAGCACTTCGATTTAAGAAAGATTTCTTTATCCGGGGACCGTTACGAGCTTGTGCGCTGTTGTACAGGCACAGACGTAACGGAAGCACGCGGTTTTGCAAGCTTTCCGGAGCTGTTGGGAGGTCACCCAACAGCCTCCAAGCCCAATTCCCTTCATAAATGCAAGTGCGCCACAGTCACGACCTTAAGCACCTGCTAAGATGGCTGGTAACCTTTATCTTTCCTTGTTACTGCAGGAGCACTGATTCAATGTCCTGCTAGGTTTGGTACTGAAAGCTAGCTTTCTGGCAAGGCTACCGAAAGACAAAGACTGACAGCACTAATCACAAGCCGATACGCCAGGTATCTTCTTCGACATCGAGGAAGACATACGCATGTATGTGCAAAGGCATGCCCATTCTCAAACCCATCCCACATCTGCGAACACAAGTTGCACAGCTCAGGCACAATCGGGTTTTTGTCCAGTCAGGTGCAGCTGTGCCAGATTCGGGAAGACTCGGGACACAGATTGGACATGATTTCATGGTTAGGGAGGGAACACTTGGGCACATTTCCCGTGATCATCAGAGTGAGTCTACATTGAGCTTGGAGTAGTTCACTGCTTCCGTTCTGAAAGCCCGGTTTAAGAAATTTAGGGCTTTTTGGCAACGGCTTTTGGACGCAGAGGTTCCAGGGGGCGGCTCTAGAGCAAGAACAAGGCAGACTCTTAGGATACAAGGGCCAAAGTTCTGGTCCTTCTTGCAGGAGCACATACGCTAAACCCCAATCCCTAAACCCTGATCATATTCAGTAGCGTGCATGCACCTGAGCTGGAACCTGGGTTTAGAAGAGTTTCATCTCGCTGGGCAGGTGAAAGTTAGGATTCGAACAAGGCACCTCATTTATCAAGAGGCCTCTCCTTAGAGCTATTTTATCTGTGCGTCTTTTTGGAGTTCAGGTACATTCGAAAGATATGCAGAGTCCGTTGACAGGTTGTAGTTTCGGGTAGATATATACCCTTGAGCCCTAGAGTCCTAACTAAACCTATGCCAGGCTCGATGCCGTCAACCCTTACGTCGGATATTTCCGCCATGCCCCCCGGGTGCGGACCTGAGAAAAGCGACTGTTACGGAACAAGGACCACGCATGCAGAACAAGACAGCAACTCGACTTGTGAAGAAGGTTTCCATAGGCACCTGCACAGACATTTGAGTGACAAGTTCATTGTAATTAACTAGATCGAACTAGGCAGCTTTGTACAGCAAGACATAAGTCTAGGGTTCGATAGATCAACGGACCGGAGTTTCGCATGTACACCTCCTGCCTTCACACTGGATCCTAAACATTGGAGGAAAAGCAATCCTTGGCAGAAGTTCAACAGCTTGCAGGCCAAAGAATTGTCCGACTATAGACAGGTGCACGGCCAGATCGTTCTTGAGTCTCCAAGCATGGAGTATCCATCGCCACAAGGCCCAGGCACCCTCCACCTACTTGGCGCTTGCAAGCGTCCTGCGCCCAGGGGTCTTTGGGAAGAGTCTTAGAGGTTGCCGACCTCGATGCTGCTAGACAGGGAAGAGGGGATTGCAAGCGCTGGGCTTATATTTATAGTATGGTAATTCTTATTTTTTAAAAAATATATATGTATAATATATATATATATATATCAATCATAGTATACTATATTCTACTGTATCAGACTATTACAGTATATTAGTTTTTTGGGATTCCTGCATGGCATTCCATGAGATCCCAGTGCCGAAACGGTGAGCCACCTCTTACATGCCAATGTGGTGCGAGGGAACTACCATAGGGGACAGAGCAATTACCAATACTATTCTGGGTTCTTTATTCTCCTTATAGTATAACATACCCCAAAACCCTATAATTACTGACGGTTAAGGCCCCTATATTAAGCATAAAATGCTCGTTTGCAGCTCCTAGAAGTCAGGGTGCAGGGAAGTGTGGTGTATGCAGGCGGATAGATCAAGGCCACTCATCCTCCAAACTCAACAGCATAGCGTTGAAGCTTAGGCCTTGACCCACTTGGTCTGCACCTCGTGCGTTGGTTTCAACGCTTTTTCCATCAGAATGTCTGTCACGTCAAAGTTGCACGGCTTCAAATTAATATAGTATAAGATAGAATAACATAACTTACATAACATAATACAATAAAGCATTATATGATATAATATAGTAAGAGCGCCTTCCAAACCCATCAGCAAAACTTACCACATGGATAGCGTTTCAAGGTTTGTCATGGCCTGGGGATTTAGGGTTCACAGCTCCAACTCCTGTTTGAGGACGGCCTAGCTGGCACATTGCCCACCAGGCGGAGGGCGTTTGCAAACGCTGCTTTCCGGTTGCCCGCGGGATTGTAGGTTTGTGGAGTTGATGAGGGTTCCTAAACCCTGAACCCCGAACCCTAAACCCCAAGTCCTAAAGTTTGGGCCGAAACTCTCCGCTACAAAGCCTGTAAAGGCCTGGTCTCCAAAAGTGGGCATTGGAAGATGGTTCCATAGGTTGCATATGGGTAGTTCTCTACATTAGGTTCCCGTGCTAGATACCCGACTACAGTATGGTAGCCTCATAAAAGGGATCCGAAAAGGGACCCTAAGTTGGAGAACTACCCATATAAGTCTTTCTCAACGGGATTCTGTAGGGTTTCATTAATGTGGGTATCTGTCTAGCATCTGCAAACTATCAGGCGACATCCATCCTTCGAAAGGTGGGGAGCCACTGAAAGGTAAACGCAGATTGATCAGATAGGAATGTGAATGCTGATGTCAACAGGCATGAAGGCATAGCATTGAACGCACTATCGGGAAAACAACCTTTCCCTGCGCGGAATCTGCTACAGGGCTGGAAGAAGAGGTAATACGGTTGATAATATAAAGGATTTTACCATAATTCCCATAGTCTAGGGTCCTTAAGGTAATGCAGGATTTACATCATCAACCATATGTCAGCTCGTATTACACCAGCTAATAGAGATGATTCAACGACAGGCCCAGGAGTCCAGTCACTTAATTGCCAGGTTCACTCATCAGAGCTTGTCATGGGATTTTCGGCAGTTGTGTCTACGTGCAATGCAGCGAGCCCTTCTGTGAAGGCAGCCCTTGTAATTGCTAAGCCAACCATCCCTCCCTGTCCCTCCAGATTGCTGGTTGTTTCTTCGGCACCCCGAACCACCGAAAAGCCAGCGACACGTTCGAAGCCTTTCCACGCCAAACTTAGATTCGGCAAGTTTACACGTCTGCTGATTTCACGGCTGAGTCAGCGCCGAAATCCCGCTGCCCGACCTTCGAACCAAACTGTCAGAATTTCGCCAGCCAAATGAGGGATGTTTGCATGATCGCAGTGGAAAGGTTTGTAGTCGAAGTGCTGCTTGCACAAGTTGCACAAGCATGGCAGCACTCAGTGGTAGCAGTGGTAAATACAGCGCAGGGCCGCTCGGAGTACGGGCTGCTGCTGCTGCTGCTGGGGGTGGTGGTTGAAGTTGAACTCGTTAGTAGATGAGAGTAGTCACAAGGGTCGGTGGTCGTAGTAGTGGCATCAGCTTCATAATCCTTTCCCCTAAGATTGAACGGGGTGCGCTCCTGTTGTGGCTCTCGCTCTTGCTCCTGCTCTTGCTGTTGCTCCTGCTTTTGCCCCTGCTCATTACATCCCCCTAATTCAAAACGGGCTTGAAAAGGCGGGGATGATTTCAGGGAGATTTCCCGGAATGAGAGCTGAATTTTCGGGGGGCGATGCGGAATAAACGGGGGAAGGGATTAACCCCAAACCCAACCCTCCAAAAAGCCTTGAATATGGTAGTAGCCGCAGGAGCCCGTAAAGCTTAAACCCTAAACTCCACTGAACCCCTAAACCCTAAACCCCAAAAGACGCCGAACACCAACCTCCACTGTAGGCCAACGCGGACGAAGAGCGCCGCCGAGCTCCTTCGGAGCTGAGAGCTTGACGTGCCTGCTCTGACCCTGGAGGGCTTCGGGTTTAGGATTTAGGGGTTTCATTTAGGGCATTTAGGGGTTTAGGGTTTAGGGTTTAGGGGTTTCATTTAGTGACCTTTAGGGGTTTAGGGTTTAGGGCCAGTTTAGGGGTTTAGGGTTTAGGGCCAGTTTAGGGGTTTCAAATTCAGACCCCATGAGGTTGACATGAAAAAAGGGTCTGTGCCGCTGCGAAGATTGGTCTGGTCGTGCTAGCTTGCGGGGGGCTTGTTTATCGTCGCCCTAGCACTGACAAGAGTAAGATGTAGGGAGCCGGTGCAATAGCTTGTGCATCAGGTTTTGGGTTCCGGAAGCGCGGCAGTGTGGGGTTTGGGTGTGGTAGGTGTCTGTAGTTTTTGCTTCTTGTAGCAACAGACCCACCGCTGCCGTGTTTGCTGCACCCAGTGGGGGGGACCTGGTCAGTATAATATAGGGGCCTTTAAAGAATCACCTATACTATTCTGGCAGCTCCTTATGATGACTATAGTATGACATACCCCCAAACACTTGTTCTATTTATTATGCCCCCTCAATGTCAATTAGCTTCGTTCATGGAGCTGGTTGGAGTCCGCTCGAGCAGGGCAGGCCCGACTGCGCAGATACTGTCACAGCCACATTAGTCATTAGTAGGAGACGGCCTGGCACCCAAAGAAGGCGAGGCGCAATGCGCATCACTGCTTCTGTCACGTAGATGAACACGAATATGTGCCAGCTAGGGCTCCTTCGCTGCTGGAAGCCGGTTAAATGTATGTGTTGTTTCTTTCGAAGGGGCTCCTTGCTGAACATTCTCACCTAATATGGACGCCAACTGGTGGAGCTGCATACGGCTGGATGCAGGAACTACTACCACTATTATTACTACTACTACTACTACTACGACTACTACGACTACTACTACGACGACGACTACTACTACTACTACTACTACTACTGCTACTGCTACTGCTACTGCTACTGCCTACTGCTGTACTGCTACTGCTACTGCTACTACTACTGCTGCTGCTCCTGCTGCTGCTGCTACTACTACTACTACTACTTCTTCTACTACTACTACTACTACTGCTACAATGAAGGGGCATTACAGAACCGCTTTTATTAAGCGACTTTTTGGACATTTTAGTCGTTTTGGTCCATTTTTTTGGAGGGGGTTTAGGGCTTAGG
>CAJNJA010072953.1:0-21939 GCA_905231915.1 Symbiodinium necroappetens | reverse complement strand
CCCTGCATTCAGCTGCGAGTGGTGCCGCTGAGCCCCTTCATCAACACCTAAACCCTAAAACCCTAAAACCCCAAACCCCCAAACCCTACAACCCTCAAGCCCTAAAACCCCCAAAACCCCAAACCCTAAAACCCTAATCCCTAAACCCTAAAACCCTAAAACCCCAAAACCTTAAGCCCTAACACCCTTAACCCTTAACCCTAAACCCTTAAAGCCCTAAACCCTTAAAGCCCTAAACCCTTAAAGCCCTAAACCCTAAAGCCCTAAATACCCTAAGCCCTCCCCGAACCGGTAACCTCAAAGGGCAGCCGGGAGACGATGCCACGGAACGGGCAAACCAAGGCCAGGGTTCTCAGGGTGGAGGGGTCAAGGGGGTTCAGGGTCTAGGATTTCGGTTGAGGGGTTTAGGGTGAGGGTCTAGGATTTAGGGTTTAGGGTTTATGTAGGGTGAAGGGTCTAGGATTTCGGTTGAGGGGTTTAGGGTCTAGGGTCTAGGGTTTAGGTTGAGGGGTTTGGGGTCTAGGATCTAGGATTTTAGGGTTTGGGGGTTTAGGGTCTAGGGTCTAGGAGTTCGGTTGAGGGGTTTAGGGTCTAGGGTCTGGGGTTGAGGGGTCTAAGGATTTAGGGTTCGGGGTTTAGGGGTTAGGGTTTAGGGTTTAGGGTCTAGGGGTTTAGTGTTTAGGTTATAGTATAGGGTTTAGGGTTTAGGGTTTAGGTTCTAGTGTTTAGTTTTTGGGGTCTTCGGGGCCTCCAGGCTTCGACTCCGAAAGGCTCTAGGGTTTTGGGATTTAGGGGTTTGGCTTTTTGGGGTTTGGGGTTTTGGGGTTTAGGGGTTGAGGCTTAGGGTTTTGGGGTTTTGGGTTTGGGGTTTTAGGGTAGATGGATGCACAGTATACGTATACTGTAGACTGAAATTATCTATTTTAGGAACGGGGAGGCCTAAAAAAGAGGGCTGCCCCCCTAAACCCCAAACCTCATAAAGCCTAAACCCTAGACTTTATAAATGTTTATAAACCCTAAACCATAAACCCTAAACTCTACAAACCCTAAGTCCTGAAAGAGTTCCCCAAAGCCCTAGGCCGAGGCTCCAATGCTCAAGAACGAAGCGGAGGAGGAGCCGACAAGTTCGAGCTACTACTACACAGGGCCTTTTGTTATATTTGCGGGGGGGGGGTTTCGCGGTTTATGTGTTCGCAATCGGGGATTTAGAGGTTTTTATAAAACTTTCGGGACTTCGGGATGAATAGAGGGGCCTTGCTGATTACCAATACTATTTAGGGGTTCCTTATTAGTTCACTTTCCCGGACAACCTCCAGAGTATAGGGGCCCAAATAATGCCAATACTATTTTGGGGGCTCCTTAATGTAATTACAGTGCAATATGCCACCAAAGCCTATTCTAATCATCAAGGCTCTTACAATAGAGCTACTAGTGATTTTTCGGGCGTCTTGGGTGTATGGGCCTATGGGACTTCTATGGCTTTTTCTAGGGTGTTTATCAATTTTTTGAGCCCTGAGCCCTGCACCCTAAACCCTAAAACCCTAAACCCTAAAAGCCTATTCTGGCGCCGAAACACGAACCTGCCTTACTTAGCTTTCTCGTTCGTTCCTTATTGCAGCTCACCTCTCTCCGTCTTTCTGCGCCCACTCAGCAACACATAGACTTGAGCAATACTCACAATGTGGATATATAAGGCCCTTAAAGAAAGCCGTATTACAGACTGTTACTGTATGGGGGCAGTACCGTACCTTTCTCCCTCTTTCTCTATCCGTCTGTGCATATGGGTAGTTGTCAAAATTAGGGTCCCTTTTCGGGTTTGTAAGGGTGCAGTGCCATTTGGGGAATCTAAAACGGGACCTTAGTTCAGAGAGTTGCCCTTATATCATGTATGGCTATAGAGAGAGAGAGAGAGAGAGAGAGAGATAGTTGTAGAAGTTGTAGATATAGTTTTTCCTGTTCATGCGGAGGTTAACGGTGTTGTTTTTTGACATGCGATGTCGTGTTATGATATCTTATGGACTTTTTGCACTATATTAGTAACGTCTATTCTTTCCATTTTTGGCTATATATCCTCGGTCATTGTTCGGTGTTCTGTTGCTTTTCATTGCAATGCGGGCCGGCAGACACAGGAACATAGATGCCGGGCTTAAGGCAAAGCGTGGCTGTGATTCTTCGGGTAACCTCATCGGTCTGGGACACAGGAACTCTGTACAGAAGGTGGTCTAGGACAGACTCAATCTATCCATACTCGTTGTTCTGCTTGTTAATTGGTCGAGGACTTGGGGGGGTTGTTGGAGTTGGAGTTTTGCACTGCTGTTCAGGGTTGAGGCTACTCAACATCCTAAGCCCTTAGCGGTGCCCTAAGCGGTGGGATGGCGGGTTCTAAGTTTCCTTTGGCTTCTCGGTGTCTGGGATTGAGGAGATTCGTCTAAGGGTTTGGGGTGGAAGCTGCGGAATGGGCTTTGGGCTGCACAGCTGGAGTCACAGGTTACAAAACAAACAAGCCCAGTCAATTAAGTTCTATTTTCCGCACGAACTCAATAGCTTATACGGCAACAATACTGCAAACCACTATTTCTAACCCTAACCTAAACCCCTAAACCCCCAAACCCTAAGCGGCCCCTTTTCTAATTATTCTTTGGCCTTGACTTTGGCCAGGCCCCCTGGCGAGACCGTGCAAAGGCCGAGCACGGTGAAGCGTGGATGGCAGAGTCCGGAGGGTAGTTCTCTAGGATTGCGGTTTCTATTTAGGAAACGCGGAAGAAGGCTGACCCGAATTTAGAGAACTGCCTTTGAATAGACAGAGAGGGAGAACTGATTTTTGAACATTCAGTGAAGACAGTTCAGACCTGTCTCAGACATTCTCGGAGCACGTGCCACTCCTTTGCTCCTGGGCTGGTGGTGAAATCGCAGTCTTCAGGGATGTGATCTCTGTTAAGTAGATAATCTCGGAGAGATGCTTTTGATGCTTCTGCTCAGATGGAAGAAGACGTGCCGTCAATGCATAACGGCCGAGCTTTTCAGAACGTCACTTGGCCAGAAGATTGTAAACTGAAGCTTAACTAAGGTGCTTGTCTTGAAGGGCTCCTGTCCCGAAGACTTTTCTTCAAAGTAGGTACTTTGCAGTCACCCTAATTCAGAAAACCCTCCTCCCCCTTGATATGCATGTATGCATGCATGCATGCACGCACGCACGCACGCACGCACATAGGTATGTATGTATGTATGTATGTATGTATGGATGGATGGATGGATGGATGGATGGATGGATGTATGTATGTATGTATGTACAATTTACGATGTGCGTATGCATTTGTGTGTGTATACACACAGTTTTATCCTGTATATATATATATCTATATATATATATATGTGCGTACTCATCACATAAACATACAAATGTAAGTGCACGCATCGTTGCATGCACACACTTGCATACCGCGTCGAGACGGGGACAGGGTCAAAGGATGCGTATACAGATAGGCAGACAGGTAGATGGTTTATGGTGGATTAGTAGATATGAGGGGGACAGCTAGCAACTCCAAACTCACAGGCCAAATCCTAAACCCTTAAGCCCGCGAAAACGAAAGCCTAAACCCGAAGCCCCAAACCCTACATCCGTGAAGAGCGGAACCCCGCACACGGAACACTCCAAGCCCGTGCGGTGACTCCGAATCCTTGTCGTGCCCACAGCCAGCAAGTATTTGCAGCCATACAGCCACTTGCTCCTCAGCCAACCCGCAAGCCTGAACCCTAGACTCTATAAACCTTGCGCCCTGAATTCTAAAACCCGACACCCGGAACCCTAAGCCTTGATTTTCGCTGAAGGCAGTCCGGGACATAAAGGATGAAGCGGAGGCCAGGAACTAACAGTCCGAGACCCATTAAAAGGGGCCTCGATGATTAGCGGGGCCTTTTCGGGTTTAGGGTTTAGGGTTTAGGGTTTAGGGGCACGTGGGTATAATATCCAATCATATGGAACCCCAGAACTGTAATGACTGTACTGGTAATTATCTAGGCCCCTAGAACAACCACAAGTGGTTGCCTACCATTCTGTAGGCCTCTACGGTTGCCCTTCCCCGCCCTGTACACCGAAACCCGAACCCTAAACCCTAAAACCCCTAAAAATCCCTAAATCACAAAAAAAACGTAAAGCCCAAAAATCCCAAAACCCTAAAACCCAAAAAATCCGGAACCCGTAACCCTTAACCCAAACGCCGAATCCCAAAGTCGCTTTACCATGAACGTGCAGGGTGTATCGGAGTTTAGGGATTTCCGGATTTTCGGGATTTTTCGGTTTAGGGTTTTGGGTTTTCGGCGTTTAGGGACTTTGGGGTTTAAGGATTTCGGCGTTTAGGGACTTTTGGGTTTAGGGTTTAGGGAGTTTTGTTTAGGGATTTTGGTGGTTTTTAGGGTTTGGGGTTTAGGGATTTTTTGGGTTTTGAGGGTTTGGGGTTTAGGGATTTTTTTTTGGTGTAGGGGATTTGCGAGTTCGGGGTTCAGAGCTCGGAATCAATGCTCTTCCCTTGGAATCAGAAGGTATTAAATCATCAAAGGTGCGGAGGTAACGGAAGTAAAGCGAGTCTTGGACCAGAGGGGCAGGAATCTGTATCGCCTTTTTGGCTGCATTCATGCTGGCAGGTGTTCTCATGTTAAGTGACTTTCTTGCCGTCTTTGCGGCTTCTTTTGGTAGACGTTGTCTCCAGATCCACAGCTGTATGGCAGTAGCATCAAGAAGTTGCAAGCACTACAGCTAGTAGCTCTAGTGCGTGAAGGACCGCTGTAGGCTTATAGCCAGAGAGGCGGAACACAAGCAAAACCGGTCTAACACCCGGCATGTTGCAACCAGGCACCCCCGAACCCTCCCAAAAGCTAAACCCCTAAACCCCGAAACTCCCTAACCCCCTAAAACCTAAAGCTCTCTCACCCCTAAAGCTCTAAACCTTCTTCATAGCTGGCTGAAAAGACACAGCGGAAAGCGCGGGGGTCTGCAGGCGCCAAACGTGAGGAGTGAGAAGTCACTCTGGATAGAGTTGGATCCGCTGGAGGATGCCGGGTTTAGGATTTAGGGTGTAGGGTAGGTAGAGTATGGGGTTTAAGGATTTAGGGTGAAGTTTAGGGCTTAGGATTTAGGGAGGGTGTAGGGTTTAGGGCTTAGGGTTTAGGGTTTCGGGTTCATGACTCTTAGAGAGTTAAGGATAGGTGGGCCCCGATTCAGACATTCCGTACTCAAGAACGAACCGCTTTTCAGCCTGTGCACGAAGCCTGTAGTAACTTTCGTAGACACGCCATGGTGATTCGACAAAGTTCGTTGCAGTGTAAAAACGCAGCCCGACCCATCACAAGTTGATTAGATTATGCGGCAAGAATGTATCAGAACGTACTGTATAATGATATACTACAACACAGTAGAAGAATTCAACGACCATGGAAAGCCCACTGAGGCAGCCCAACCAGTGAAGAACTCTGAACCCGAACCCCGAAGCCTGAACCCCAAGCCTCAAAACCGGAACCCACGTATCGTAGGTTATGCATGCAGCACTCGGAGACTGGTGTGTCAAGATGCCAGAGTAGGTGACTCGTGCGTCCATTTAACCCTAAACCCTAAACCCTAAAGTTTATGTTCGCCAAGCTACTGCATGCCGGGTGTCCGTGGAATCGCCGAAGTGCTCGACTCAGAGTACCTGGGCTCTTCAAGCTAAATCGGCGGGCTAGACAGTTAACCCCGAAACCTTTGAACATCAGATTCCTGACCCCTTGGCATTTTGAATCCCTCCAGCCGCAGATTCAACCCTGAACCCTAAAAAGTCCTAATTATCACAAGCACCACAAGAAGCGCTCTCCCATCGTTGAACCCCTGAGCCCGGCTCTCTTAAACCCCTCAAAAAGCCTAAACCCTCACCCGCTCGTCATAGCAGAAAGACTGCAATACTTTGGGGTTTAGGGTTTAGGGCTTATGCTACCAAAATAGAGAAAGCGTTCTATTTACTTTAGATCCCCAGTATGGAAACTGTCATTAAATTCCTGAAACAAGAACCCGGACTTTTAGATCCCCAGTATGGAAACCTAAAATAATTTCCTTAGAACCCAGACTTGGAAGGACGCGCCGGCACAGATGGAGGGTCTTCCACTGGAGGCGGGCCCAGGAGTAAAGCTTATCCAAAAAGGCTAGGGTTTAGGGTTTAGGGTTCAGGGTTTAGGGTTGAGGGTTTAGGGTTAGGGTTTTAAGGTTTCCCTTAGGCTTCAGGCTGAGGATTTTGGGTTTGAAGCTTCAGTTTGAATTAAGCCCTTATATTTAGAATCCTATAAGGTAATCCCAAAAAGGAACTACTTAGGGGCCTATGGGTAAGCCGTAGAGCAGAAGTCCTTGCTGTTCGGAAATTTCCGCTTCGGCTGGCAGCAGGGCTTGTTTGATTGTTCACCCCCTCAACCCTAAACCCCTAAACCCTGAACCCCTAAACCCCTAAACCCCTAAACCCCTGAAGCCCTAAACCCCTAAACCCCTAATCCCCTAAACCTTAAACCTTAAAGCGCTCTTTCAGTTGGATGCGGCTTTTGCCTTCCGGGAGCGGGCCCGTGCATTGATCTGGGTCGGACAGGCTTTGGCAGCCCTAAGCCCTCAACCCGAATCCCGAAACTCTGAACCCTAAACCCTGAACCCGAAACCCTGAACCCGAAACCCTAAACCCTGAACCCTGAACCCTAAACCCTAAACCCTGAACCTCAAGCCTGAACCCTAAACCCGAAACCCTGAACCCTGAGCCTCAAGCCTGAACCCTAAACCCAGCGCCTTCAAGCCCTATAAAGACTTGTTAGAGTTGCCTCGAACACATCGTCACCCTGCGGGTGTTGAGTGGGGCAGTGGCCGGTCTATTCATGCCTTGCTTTTCGACGCGCGGTAGAGTTTCGGGTTTAGGGTAGGCTTTAGGGTTTTAAGGTTTAGGGCAGATGGTTTAGGGTTTAAGGTTTAGGGTCTAGGGTCTGCTGTTGCCGACTAGCCGCTGTCGTTGAAAAAACGGTCTCCGCAACAAACACCAGCAGCAACCATGATACCAGTGATGGGACCACTCGTGCTGGAAAGTAAAAAGCCTTAGTCATTGGTAGGGAAGAAGGACATCTCAAAGTGATTCAAAGTCGGGCTGGCAACGCACGGAGAGCTTGATATTCCTTAGGCTCTAGAAGTCTGAATTCACCAGCCAGAAGCCAAAACTGCAAGCCCCCCAAATGCGCAAGCCGAAACCGGAAAACGCCCAAAGCCTACAAAAGCCTAAATCCCCCACGCCTAACCTAAATCGTTTACCGTGAATACAACTTCACACACACACACACCTATAAACCCCAAACCCTAAACCTCGAACCCTAAGCCCTCTTCAATCCAAGCCCAAAATCCTAAACCCCCACAGCCTAAACCCCAAACCCTAAAAGCCTAAACCCCAGAAAACGAAAATCCCCAAAAGTCCGAAACCCTAAACCCCCAAACCCCCAGAAAGTCCTATGTTAACATAGGGGCATGACCAATATTATTTTTTTGGGAGGGGTCCTTATCGTACTTACAGTATAATGGGCCCCAACACCTAATTCTTAAGGCCCCTAAAGCCTAAACCCTCTTCTAGTTCTAATTCTTAAGGCCCCTAAACCCTAAACCCTAAGCCCTATTCTATTCCTAAGTCTTATAAGGCCCCTAAACCCTAAACCCTAAACCCCATTCCAACTCCTAAGGCCCCGCAACTAAACTTCAAGAGCCCCTTTTTTATAAGCCTCGGAGGGCTTGGCCTTGTGGTTGCAGCCAACCGCCGCGAACTCTCGGAGGCTCCGTTGAGCGGCGTAAGGGTTTAGGTTTTAGGGGTTTTGGGGTTTAGGGATTAGGATTATGTTTAGGCTTTTTGGGTTTAGGGTTTATGGGCTTTGGGGTTTAGGAAGTAGGATTATGTTTAGGCTTTTGGGGTTTAGGCATTAGGATTCTTGGGTTTCGGGTTTTTGTTTTTTTTTGGTGCTTCTTTGGGGTTTGGATTTAGGGGTATCGTAAGAACCCTGACAGAACAACTTCAAGGCACCATTCTCAGTCCTTGGAGCAACGGCTTCAGGGACGCCCAACAACCCCAAAATCCCTAAACCCACCGAATTTCGAGGGACCCTGTAGCTCGACTGTTGATGATATAAATCCTGCATTACCCCAGAATAAGGAATATATACCACAACTCCTATAGTATTAGGGTCCTTAAGGTAATGCAGGATTTCTGTCATCAACCGTAGTCTGAGGGATGTGGGATGAAGGGCTCAGGTGTTGGGGATGACCTCCACTCTTGCGGAAAACATGGGGCTCGACGGTCCTCCCTGCTGAGGCTACTTCTGATGAATCTAAACCCTAAATTCCCTAACATGTAGTCTTTTTGTAGCATTGTATATGCATATATACGCATATATGCAGCTTTATATATTATAATATATATACATATATATTTCTGTCTTTGTTTGTTTATATATTAATTATGTATTTATGTATATGTTACAACATCATATCATATGTACTATAGTAAAAGGCTTTGTTTCACGTATTCGATCCTGCTGCACACCTGAACTCGGAACCCCTGGACCTTCCCCAGTGAATCAGGGCTAAACCCTAAACCCCTAAACCCCAGAAGCCCTATAAACCCTACAAACCTTCTAAACCTTATAAACCCTACAAACCCTATAAACGCTGTAAGCCCTACAAACCCTATAAACCCCATAATACTATAAGCCCTAAACCGAATCAGGACGACTTCGTTGTCCAACCAAGCAGATCAGATCCTGTTGCGGCCTCGGTGGCTTCTGGATTTCAGGGCGACGTCTGGCCTCCAGCGGTCGAAGGTTGAGAATCAAGTTTTTTTTGTTTTAGGGTTTAGGGTTTCTGGAGGGTTCTGAACCTGAAAGCACGTATAACATGCTGCTATCCTACTCTGAGGTCAGTGCATAATCGACACAGGGCTTTGGATTTAAGCTTGATGGTTGTAGCGAAAGGGGGATCCCCAGCAATACCTTCTGTTCTGCTCCGGGCTTAAAAGAAAGCGCCTATGGTTTGAGACCCCCTCCCTAAACCCTGGGCCTCTTCGTGTTCAATGCCTTGAGCTATGGACCCTCCCAGCACTTTCAGGTTCGTGAAGCTCGGAAAACCCTAAACCCTAAACCCCTTAAGCCCTAAACCCTAAACCGCCTAAACCCCTTAAACCCCTTAAGCCCTCAACCCTAAACCGCCTAAACCCCTTAAGCCCCTTAAACACCTTAAGCCCTTATACCCCCCCTAACCCCATGGAGCTCCCAAGACGTTCGATGCTACCGAGGTCGAGCATCCTCGCCGACGAGGCAGACTCTCTGGTAAGGAATAGCGACCGTAACTGTATGGTATAACAGAAGGTATGGTATCACAGACTGTACTAAAGTGAAGTAGTACTCTGTGTATAACAGACTATACTATAGTAAAGTGTAGTAGAATAGTAACTGTATAGTATAGCAGACTATGTTATAAATTGTGTAGTATAGCAGTCTATGCTATAGTGAAGTGTAGTACAATAGAAACTGTATAGTATATCAGACTATATTACAGTAAAGTGTAGTATACTAGTAATGTAACTGTATAGTATAGCAGACTATACCATAGTAAAGTGTAGTTTAATATATATATATAGTATACTACAATATCGAGCTGATGTAGCAAGGATGGCAGTGTTTTCGCTGGCAGCACTTGTAAACACTGCAACATTGACACTGCCGGTTGGAATGGTAAGAACGGAATAATGATCAGAAAAAGAACAGTGATAGTGCGCATCCCCACTCTATAGCAGTTTGCCATGGAACGCTCTCAAAGGGTCGTGCCAATCATACTATCGGCTGTATCTATCACTTCGTGAGCATCATACTTGGTAGGAGGAAGAAGCTGTAGCAGCACTGATAGTCGGTGCTTTTTTTTGCCACTTTGCATTGTTAAATTTCTCCTACAGCTGGGGATGCAACGGCAATGGTGTCGGAGCCCGTCTGCTTCGTGTGCTACTTGGGTTCAATTTCCGGGCAAGCTTTTCTTTGGCCCATCCGGGGCTCAGGTAGCTACGGGACCGGAATTCCGGTAACTACCCCACCCAATAGAGACCCTAAGCCCTAAACCTTTGAACCCTAGACCCTAAACCCTAAACCTTTGAACCTTTGAACCCCGGCCCGATTGCCTTGAACC
This sequence comes from Symbiodinium necroappetens, assembly GCA_905231915.1. Classification (NCBI taxonomy): domain Eukaryota; class Dinophyceae; order Suessiales; family Symbiodiniaceae; genus Symbiodinium; species Symbiodinium necroappetens. Next base: position 11,735 of record CAJNJA010072953.1, on the reverse strand, counting down.
GAAGCTCCAACGCCACGGGCTCGATGCTTGAGCCAGGTGAAGGAACTTCAGCTTGTGGACGATGCGGCCGCTAGCCCCGTAGGGTTTAGGGCTTAGGGTCTATAGGGTATAGGGTTTATAGGGTTTAGATAGAACTCAAAGGGTTTAGGGTTTAGGGTTGAGGGTTTAGGATCTGCGCAACAGCCCTTTCGAAACCAGCTAGCCTAAACCGAGCTCTCAATTTGCACCCTGTTTTGACCCTTTAAGGTATATTCCTTATTTACGGGGTATTGGACTCTCTGGGTATCTTGAACCAGCTTCAGCCCTAAGACGCGAATCACTGTGGATGTTGGGTTTCTCTGAGGACTTGGGCTCAGTCGCGTATTTTCATAGGCTCGGGACCAATCGGCTCAATAGACTCAGCCTCAAGTAGCTCCGAGGCAGTACCCATAGGCTCTGAAGTAGTTCCTTTTTGTGGTTCATATTTAGAATACTATAAGGTAACCCCAAAAAGGAACTACTAAGGACCCTCTGGGTATGGAAAAGCTCGATGTGCAAGGACGACTAGCAGGAAGCAACACGAAGGAACTTCACCAGGCCTCACAGAGCAGAGCCAGGAGAAGCTTCGTAGGATGTTATCGGGGCCTAAGTAATTACCAATACTGTCCTACGAGGTTCCTCATCATCATAGCATAATGTACGCCAAAACCCTATAATTCTAGAGTTATTAAGGCCCCATCTTTTAGGTTCCCTAGTGTCTGAGTTGAGGCTACGCGTTGTCAAGTCTGCGAATCTTTCAGCTTTCGAAGATTCGTTCCTCTGCCTAGAATTTGGATGGGAAGCATCTACCCGAAGCTAGCCCTAAGCCGTCTCATAGACTGCATACACCAAACTCTGTCTTCATACTCTGAGCCCCTAACACTAAGTACCCGAGGATTGGAAGAATCTACCTGCCGTTGGCGCCGCGCTGAAGCGGAGAACGCAGACGGAGGCGCCGGACAAGCTCGGGGGCTCGTAGGAAGGGTTTAGGGTTTAGGGAATGGTCATAATGTCAATTAATAAGTATTTAAAGTAGTCATCATCATCGGAATCGCAAGCAGAAAGCATAAGTAAATGAGCATAAGCACAATGATGATAGGGGAAAACACGGGGCTATTGGGGACAAAACAAGCAAACGTACTCTGAATGTCTTGGAACAACCCCCCCAGATCCCTCAGCCACCAGCGAACGCCTTTTTGCAGATGCCTTTGTGAGCTTTGGGGATCAGATCCCCTAACCCCAAAACCCGACACCCAAAACCCTAAACCCTAACCCAAAACCCTAAACCCAAAACCCAAAACCCTAAGCCCTAAACCCTTACGCCCATCCCTGCCTCGCCTTGATCTCCGTCCCTGGATCCCCTCAGCCCGCTTTTCGTTTAGGCCGAAATGTGCCGACTCCAAAACACCCGGTGCGGGCCGGAAACCTTAGGCATTCAAGCTGGACTGTGTTTCTGCTGACCTAAACTCTGACCTATGACCCTTCACCCCTAAACCCTAAACCCTAAACCCCAAAGATCTGTCTCACCTGCTGGCAGGAGTGCATGACGGTGGCGATCTCACCGACGAGATCGCTTTGGGCGGTTGGCGTCGGCATGAAAGGCGTCTGGATACAATCCTAAACGGGCTCAGGATTCAGGGTTTGGGTTCAGGGTTTAGGTTTTGGCCCTAGTGCTGAGAGCTTGTACAATCTTTGCACCTTAAGGGGGGTTCCGGGGTATGCGCCTTTGGTCATGTGGCCCTTAGCCCTGAATCCTAAGCTTTACCAAATAACCTCGCACGCCGAGGTCGCCAAAGGTGGCTTGCATCTCTGACTCAATTAGATGTGGGACCATGGTCATTGCTTGAGGCTTTCACGGGTTAAGGTTTACATAAACCCTATATAAGCCCTATAAACCCTAAACCCTAAAGCCCTAAACCCTAGAATCAGTAAAGACTTGAAGCTCAGAGCCCTCAGCTCTTGGTTGAGCGTGGCTCCAGGTCGCTAGGTAGCTAGGTGGGTATGCATTCATCCGACCGTCTGCACATAGATGCCGTCACAGACCCGGGTTGAGATGTGCATACAGCATGCATATGTACCGTAGGTAGGGAAATGCAGGCGTATCCGTCCACGCATGCACATACCACGACTATTAGTTTCACATGCAGCACGCATTCAAAGCATTATGCTTTCGGACAGCATTTGCCACAAGAGTTTGTTCGACAAATCGCACCCTAAACCCTATACCCTGTCAGTTGGTCGGCCACAGCCACGGCACAATAGCACTGAAGTCGTCTATGCTTGTTGGGTCCTTTTTGCCTTAACTCCCTGTCCCTCTTGTGTGATTCCCGGCACTCTCTCTATCTCTCTCGATCTGTGGGTCTGTTGGTATTCGTGCTACTGTGGTTAGTTAGTTGAATTGCATGCTTCGGTGTCCTCAAACAAGTGGTCCCAGCGTGCGGGCACCGTTAGCAGCGGCAGCAGCACAGCGCAATCATCTTCCTTGCGGGTCCGAGCCGACATTTCGGGGTTCCCATAACCCGAAGACAAAGAGGAGTAATGACTTAGTGGGCTTGGCTGTTGATGGTAGTGAAGATAGAGCTCCTGAGCGGGACCCCGGCAAGGACCCCCTGAAACCCCTAAATGCCCCCCCAAAAAAATTCACAAGGAGCCCCTTTGAACCCCTAAATGCCCTTAAACCACCCAACAAAAATTCCGGATCCGGAAGCTGAGGCGGCAAAGCTTGCCATGGCAGCGTCTGTTGCATTACAGCAGGCTTGAGGGTTTAGGGTTTAAGGGTTCCTCCCTCAACCCTAAACCCTAAGTCCTAAACCCAAAGCCCCAAACCCTCAACCCTTAACCCTAAGCCCTAAACCCAAAGCCCCAAACCCTCAACCCTAAACCCTAAGTCCTAAACCCTCAACCCTAAGCCCCAAACCCTATAAACCCTATAAGCCATCAGAGTTTCAAGTTGGTTTTGGGACTTGGGGCTCGCAGTCCACGGGTTAGAGAGCACTGCGGGGCGGAGCAATTAGAAATGGGATCTATTTTTATGTTTGAATTTCTATATGATCACCAATAATCGTACTATAATATGGGTAGTTCTCTAAATCAGGGTCACGTTTAGGGTCCTGTTTATAAGGGCGTCGTACCGTGTTTGGGACCTAAAACGGATCCTAGTTTAGAGAACTACCCAGATGTACCAACACCCGTAAGCCTCACCAAACCCCGCCACCCTAAATCCGAATGCCCGGACTGGTTTCTAGGGTCTAAACCCTGAACAGCCCTGAATCACGCGGTACTGTAGGGGCCTTGAGAATTAGAATAGGGTTTGGGGGTTCCTATAAATAGTATATTCTAGTATAGTATAATTTACCCCGAAGCCCTACTCTTATTTTTCAAGCCCCTATATTGGGCTTTAGAGTGTTAGGGTTTAGAAGTCACAAGGCCCTGCATAAACGTAGGCTTCCGGTAGAAGGTCTCCGATTGAGAAGTTGAGGTTAGGCTTGGACGGGTCTGATAACCCCCCTAAACCCTAAACTTTAAACCCCAAGCCCCAAACCCCAAACCCAAATGTAGATAATGTACCAGAAGAAGGCCGCTCCAACAGCAAACCCATAAGGCCCTACGCTCCAAACTCCTAGAACAAATGCTCTTCACTCCGGAAGGCAGAGATTTTGGACGAGCACCACGACTTCTCGGCTTTCCCAATGATGGAGGCTTTCGTCAAGGAAGCAGGCCTATGCTGCGAACAGTATCAAGGGCAGTAGCAGGAGGAATGATCGGTTTAGGGTTCAGGGTTTAGGGCTTAGGGTTTCGAGTTTCGGGTTTAGGGTTTAGGGATTGGGATGACCAAGGTTTTGGTTTGACGAGCTTTGGTTGTAGCGTGGAAGCCTTTGTTGGCGGATGGTAATGCTCTGAGGTATAGAAACATCTCAGAATCAGAACTTTTCCTCCCTGGACATTCATGGTTGTTCTTCTGACCTGAAGCCCTGACTGACCCTACACCCTAAACCCTAAAAGCCTACGTTACGTTTAGGATTTTAAACCCTGCTCACAGCCTTAAGCCGCTGGAGCCCTGTGACCGGTAAGCCCTCGACCGAGAGCTCCACGTTTGGAAGCTTTAAGGGTTCAGGGGTAAGGGTTATTGGTTTAGGGTTCAGGGTTAAGGGTTTAGAGTTTAGGGTTATTGCTTTAGGGTTCAGGGTTAGGGGTTTAGGGTTTAGGGTTTACGGCTTAGTCCCAGCCGAGTCATAGAGATTGGCAACGTCCTGCCAGGTGAGGCGAAGAAGCTTCTCCTGAATTAGGCGCGTGCCAGGACAAAGGGTCTCTTGAAAGGGTTTGAGCCCTGCTTCCCCGAAAAACGTAAAGCACAAGATCCCTCGTTGAAGAGAGCTGGAGGAGTTTGTTGGAATCTGCAAAAATATGCCGTGGTTATGTCGCGATTGAAAAAACGTATCGGGCTAAACCCTAAGCCCCCTAAGCCCCCCAAGCCCAAAACCCTAAACCCTAAGCGCCCTAAGCCCTAAACCCTAAGCCCCCTAAGCCCTAAACCCTAAACCCTGAGCCCCCTGAGCCCTAAACCCTAAGCCCCCTAAGCCCCCTAATGCCTAAACCCTAAATCTGGGCATTAGGGGTTGGGGTTTCGGATTGTTACGATTGAAGTCCAGATGGCACGAGACACGAGACCCTTTGGACAGTTTCAGACACGCCCGGCAGATCCAAATTTGTGCAAACTGATGCGGCGTTGGAGAGTTGGAGACTGCCAGGCTATAGGTTGAAAAGTGCTCGGTCACACCATGGTACGGGTGCCTATGGTGAGTTCATCATGCTCACTATCGTCGCCATCATCGTACCCATAAGTGTAGTCCGAACTAAAAAGTAACTTAGTATTTTTCCCTTCTAGGCAGTCGCGGCTGGACCGTAGCCCGCGGCATGTTGTGGTGCAATGGAGCGGCTAGATCCCAATTGGTGTACAATTTTCACGTATTGTCCGATGGCCCTTGTTATGGCGCGTGCTGCCATGACAGCGCTACTCTGTCCGTCTCTTTATATGTCAGTCTTGTTTCGAACCATGACTCCCATGAGCTCGATGATTCCACTTCCTACTCTGCATGCCCTCTGACTGCTGCCATGGATTGCTACTGTCGCCACGTGCGTACCAACGACAGCAACTAACACTCCCGATGGCGATACTTTGACATGTATGCCATTGCTAGTAAACAGGCAGTATCAGTATCATTGCGAACATCATTGGCATTGTGTCCCGGATGTGGTACTGCTGCTATCACTGATACTACCAATGTGCACTGCTGTGGCTGCAAACGACTCCCGGGCGATAACGATCTACATTCTGGTTGCTTCTCTGAGTCACCAATGCCGATCAAGTGTGCACACGATCGAAGACACGATGTGCTCTCAGTATGCTCGTTCAGAGAAGTCGACTTAGAGGACCCCAATTTAGGGGGAGGAGGGGAGCCGACCGTTCCTATACCAAAGCGATGCTCCCGGCGAGAAAATGAGCTGTGCGCCCGCCATCCTATGAGACTTCGAGGGCCTTCAGCTGAAGTCCTCAAGTCTGGAGGCTCAGGATTCTTGAAGGCCCTGCCTATATATTAGTATGCCTACATATATCTATCGATCTACCTAACTATCTATCTATCTATCTAACTATCATTTATCTATCTATCTATCTATCTGTCGGTCTATCTATCTATATCGTGATTGAGTAGAAGAAAGCCTTAAGTGCTGGGGAAATCCCGAAATCCTCCACCCCACACCTTGAGCTCACATCTGGGGCTGCTTGGGCTTTGGGGGGGTTTGGGGTTTAGAGATTGGGGTTTAGAGGTTGCGGTTTAGGGTTTAGGGTGTAGGGTAATATGGAAAACTGAAAGACTTGTAAAACTTGTTGTGTAGGCTTCTTTTATTGTAATGGTAAGAGAAGCTCAAATTCTCCTTCTAAGTGCTAGGGCCACCATATTTCAGGGAGTTCTTGTCTTGTTATGTGGGGTTCAATATGTAGTACTAATATGCCGCCAGGGCCCCTGCATAATTCTACTTCATTGTACCCACGAGCAGAACGCCCATTCTAATTGTCGAGGCGCCTGCAGTACAGATTTTGACTAGACGAATTTCGACTTCTGACAAGTCTAGACTTAGGCTTTAAGGGTTTAGAGTCCAGGGTTGAGGGCTCAGAGGTTGCGGGATATCCCACATAGTCGGCAGCATCATGACCACGACTACCACTGCCTAGGCGGGGCATTTGCGTCCGAAGGTTTTTGGGGCTTTAGGGTTTCTGGGGGCTCGGGGTTTTGGGTTTTGGGTTCGAACTTCAGGGTTTGGAGCTGGGTTGAGGGTTTGGGGTTTAGGTTTAGGGTTTAGGGCGCCGGTTCGGGTTGCAGAAGCATACCCTAAACCCTAAAACCTAAACCCTAAAACCCTAAAACCCTAAACCCTAAACCCTAAAACCCTAAACCCTAAACCCACCTCAGCCCTAAGTCTCTTCTCCTTACGCCCCACTTTGCCGACATCCCAACGAGGCGAAGCTCAAGAGTCGAAGCTTGAAACGCCCCTAAGCCCTAAACCCTAACACCCCTAAAACCCTAAACCCTAAAACCCTAAGACCCTAAACCCTGAACCCTAAACTAAACCCTAAAAACCTTAAGCCCTAAACCCTAAACCCCTAAAGCCCTAAACCCTAGAACACTAAACCCGAAACCTTAAACCATTCTCCAGACCACAACCCCCAAACCTGAAAGCCCGTAGCTTCCTTTTAGCCCGAAAGCTTCTAAGGGCAAGCCGCTCAGCGATGAGGAGTCAATGAAGGCCGGATCTCGGCTTTACGTTTTTGTAGGGCTTCGAGCTTAGGGTTTAGGTTCACGGTTTAGGGTTTAGGGTTCAGGGCTTCGAGTTTAGGGTTTAGGGCCTCAACCCTAAACCCTAAACCGTAAGGGTTACCTGTTTGTGAATACATTATAGTGTAATATACCCAACCACCCCATTGACATCTTCAAACGCCCCTGTACTAAACCCTGACAATAGCCGCATAGCCCTTTTAGCACCCCTTGTGGAAGCCCGAAACCCGAAACCCCTAGGGTTTCTTTTCACCCTCAGAAAACTCCGAAACCTAAAAATGGCCTTCAGCACCAGAGCTAATCCCCAAGCTCTTTCGAAGTGGCCTAAACCCTCAAGCTCTAAACCCTAAACCCTAACGCCTAAACCCTAAACCCTTTTGAGAGCTCTTTTGAAGTGCCCTAAGCCCGATGCAAAGCCGCGTGGAGCGAATCTGGTGAAGTTTGCTCTTCTTTGCGTTGCCAGGAGGTTTAGGATGAGGGTTGAGGGGTTTAGAGTTTAGGGGTTTACGGTCTTTTGGTGTTAGAGCTTAATCACGGGTTTAGGGTTTAGAGTTCAGGGTTTTAGGGTTTAGGGTTAGAGCTTAGGGGTTTGGGGTTTCGAGTTTAGGGGTTTAGGTTTCACCGCAGTGTCGTGCTCCGCGCGTCATTCAGAGGCCAGAAACCCAGAGGGAAGGAACCGCTGGCAATTGTAAACCTACATCTCCAGATGTATTGTCAAACCGTACTGTTCGTGAAATGCATGATAGAGTTGATAGAACCCTTACAGTTGATAGAATTCTTAAAGTTGATAGAATCCTTCAAGTTACATGGCCATGATACATGACAACTGTTGTATGGTCTCCAGTCTCGGCTCAAAGCATATGTGATCTGACGCCACGTGCCCCGGGAATCGAGCACCAGTCTCGACAAAGCACCCCTGTGCGCAGGCAGACTTTAGGGTTTAGGGTTTAGGGACGCTCTGTTGGGGTGGAGACGGACATGAGAGAAATGAGAGTGCAAAAAACGCCCCTTGAACCAGCAGAGACCCTAGAACTTCCGGAGACATCCGTAGCGGTGGTCGAGGTGCATTGTCTAACACTGAGTAAGGGCAACTTAGGTCTTCAGTCAGCAGTTCCTATACTTCAGGACGGTTGGTGCATCCAGGCTTGGGAGCTAGATCCAGACGCCCCAAACTCTAAACCCTCAACCCTAAGCCCAAGGCCAGAAGCAAGCCAGCTTGTCAGCCACGCATCCGAGCTAGTCTCCTAGGCTCCCTACTCCGAAATGCCCCCAAAAACCCAAAAACCCTTAAATCCCAAACCCGAAGCTGCCTTGAAGCCTAAACCCTAAACCCTGCAGCACAGCCGAAACCCCCAAAAACCTCATCCCCTCCGAAAATATGCATCTATGTACACGTGAACGAACGAACGAAGGAAGGAATTAATGAATGAATGGATGATTAGGATTAAATAAACAAGCAGATAAACAGTAAAACGAATGGACAAGCAAATACATTAGCAAAGACAGCAAAGACTATGCGAGTGTATGTGTGTGCATATATATATATATATGCATGTAGGTATGTGTATGTATATATGCACACACATATGCCTAATATGATGTACCCCCAAAGCCCTATTCTAATTGTTAAGGCCCGTTTATTCGCCGCAAGTCCTTTACCAAGCCCATAGTCTACTAGGCCGCCAGATCGAACCTTCTAGAAGCTCCTTGCTTAGCACAAAGTTTAAGGCAGCAATCGTCTGACCTTTCCGCCACCTCTCGGGGCGCGAATATATTAGATGTTTCCTGCGTATCTTTCCATATATATCTTTTGGTTAGATGGCAATGCCAAGTAGAGTGCTTGCCATATAATATGAGAGGAGTTCCAGAGATTCCACCCCAGAGGCAAAGAGTGAAGCATGGCGAGTCAAGACTCCTATTTGCCTCTGCAGCACGGCGGAGAAGATTAGGGTTTAGGGTTTAGGGTTTTAGGGTTTAGGGTTTTAGGGTTTTAGGGTTTAGGGTTTTAGGGTTTAGGGTTAAGGGTATTGGCCAATGTGGTCACAGTTGGGTTGAAAAGCCATACATGCATGCATACATGCCTGCGGGTCCTTTGGTGGTGTACAGTCTTACGTGTGTTAGTGCATGTGCCTGTATGAGCCTGCATGTACATCTGGTGTACCATCGGAGAATTGGTTGCCGTAGTTTGTTGAGCTACATGAGACCCCCAGCCAGGAACATTGGCGATGGAGTGGTACAAAGCCCCTAATTAAACCCTACACCCATAAAGAGAGCACAGCACAAGCGCATGTTATGCTGATTTCAGCCCGAACCACTCGGTTTCCTCCAAGCAATTTCTTCCCCCAGAAGCAGCCGAACACAGACACGTCGTGCGAATTGCAGATGCGGACAAATAGTCCTACCGACAGTAGTAATATCAATGCAATACTTCATTCACAGCTATACTACCATAGCAATTTGCACAGCATATGGCGTTGTAGCCCTTGAAACACTCGCACCAAGTCGCCCCTACCGTTCTCTTGATTCCCTCGATCCCAGAATGAAATCCGACGGTACCTCCTTGGTGCCGGAGTTCACGGACGAGTATTTCAAGGCTCAGCCGGGCGCGTGTTGCAAATCTTCGGGGCCAAGTAGCCTCACATCCTAAATCCGAACAACCTCAGAGCCCAGACCGGGGGCCGTAATAACTGGCATTGGGCTTGGGGGGTTGAATTCTGGTACAAATATGTTATGGCTAGAGAGGTATTCTGATTCTGAGCACCACATCATGAATTTCGTTTCCAGACCCGTTTGCTTCGGTAGCGTTGAACCGACTGGGACCTCATTGAGAGGTCTATATTCCCAAGGGTCCCCTGAATCCTAAATCCTACGTTCAACGGCTCAGGGCCTCATGGCACCATGCGCTTGGTTTTTGGAGACCCTCCCTGTAGCCCCAAAACCCTCGTGCCAACAGTGAACTGCAGCAAGGTGTAACCGTGAAGAAGCCATCAATTGTGCCCGAAGCCGGTGGAGCCCAAATTAATATACAAATGTGTGTGTATATATATATATCTCTCTCTCTCTCTCTCTCTCTATGTCCCTATCTACGCCTTCAATCCTGAACCTGGGACCCAGACCCAAGACGTATCGGTACTCGAAGCCCATGAGCCCCGACTTCTTGAGATCCTTGGAGCTCCTGACCTTGGGTTTAGGATCTAGGGTTTAGGGGTCTATGGGGGGTTTTGGGGTTTAGGGGTTTTAGTTGTTTAGGGCTTTAGGGCTTGAGGGTTTAGAGGTTTAGGGTTTTAGGGGTTTAGTTGTTTAGGGCTTTAGGTTGGGGGTTTAGGGGTTTAGGGACCTGTTGAGGATGAACCTCTCTTGGTGGCTGTCTTTGACTTCGACTACGATCTGATAGAGGAGCCGGGGGTCTGTTAAAGTGTGGGTCTACCGGAGGTGGGATGGGATCTACCGATGGGTTCAGGCTTCCAGAGCTTTCGCGATGGATATCGAATCGGTCTTAAGGCAGCTGCTTTACGCAGCACCCCCGAGAAAGGCCTGTCGCTGTTCTCTTGGCCGTCAACAAAGAACCGACTTGCTGCTGTTGGGATGAGGATTTAGGGTGTAGTCTGGTGCTCCAGCGCGCAGGCTCAAAAAAACTCAAGATTGTGTCGCGGCTGCCCTTGCCGTATCATCAGCTGGAACAGCCCTCAACCCGAAACCCGAAACCCTAAACCCAAGGGAGCCAAGCCCAAGCTTGCCTTGTGGATGAAATCGATCGCGAAGGGTCCTGAAGACTCGGGCTCCCTGCTTAGGGTTTAGGGTTTAGGGCTTAGGGTTTAGGGTTTAGGGGTTTAGGGTTTAGGGCAAGCAGGAAAATCGCAACAGTCGGTAGCAGCCCTTGCCACGGAGCATTTTGATGTAGATTCCGATCATGGGGAGCCCGAAGGGCCCTACCAAAAACCCATTGGGACCCGAAGCCCCAAGACGCAGACGGTGAGATGTTTCTGAAGGAGTTCAAGACTCAGCTGGCCTGGGCGAGGTTCCTCTTCAACCCTCCCGCTTGGATCACCACTCTCTGCTGCGCCCCGTGCTTCATCAATGCAAACGTGGAGTGGGCCGCAAGAGCCAAGCATGTCGCCCTGACCCACGATGGCATCTTGGCAGCGCTAGGGCAAGTGCCGCCAATCCAGGGTTTAAGGTTTAGGCTTTAGGCTTTAGGGTTTAGCGTTTAGGGTTTAGGGTAGTGTACTTCTCGCAGACTTTGCTTTCGCACACAACGCCTGTTTGGCTTTTGCTCGCGAAAGTAGCAACCGCAGCAGCGACAAAAGCGACACCAGGACAACACAGTGTGGTTTAGGCTTTACGGGCGTTTATTGCCTCGTGGTGAAGACCGGCGTCACCCTCTGGTCGTGGGGTTTAGGATTCAGGGTGTCAGGGTGTAGGGTGTACGCCCAAAGATCCCCAAAGAGTTCAGGGCCTCGCTCAGGCATCAAGTATGTCGAAGACAAGCATCCCACGCAGCTTGAAAGCACTCGATGCAGGCGTTGTGACGGCTTGGGTTTCGTAGCCCTACACCTCGATGCATCCTAAGCCTTCAAGGGCCACATGGGTGGTTCTCCAAATTGAGGTCCCCTTTTTTAGGTCCCCAATTTAGTGCGGCACCCTTTAACAAGAAAGGACCCCAAAAAGGGACCCTACTTTAGAGAGAACGACCCACATGGTAGGACTTACGTTGTCGGATTCAGGGTTCCTGACCGTAGCGGTTTCTGGTTCAGGCTCCGTCTGTTTTGGGGCATCGGGTAGTGATGACGGACCGTCTGCAAATCAAGGGTCCCTGAGCTGGGCGCAGCCGTAAGAAGGGTTCCTGGAGAATATTGGTGAGTGTAGGGCTGGGGGGGGGGGGGG
>CAJNJA010072931.1:0-21943 GCA_905231915.1 Symbiodinium necroappetens | reverse complement strand
GGCTGCAGCTGAGCGTGGTTTCAACAAACCTGGAGCAGCAGCAGCAGTAGTAGTAGTAGTAGTAGTAGTGGTCGTAGTGGTAAGTCAGTAAGTAATGGTACTAAGTATAGTAATAAGAAAAGTAGCCCTGAAGCCTAAACCCTAAACCGGAATCCTCGAAACTACGAAAACCTTCAACCCGAGCTCCAAATCCCAGGTCAGACACACAGACAAATCGAGCACTGGCAGTGTGCTCAGTGGTATTTTCATTTCGGGTTTATTAAATTAGGGGTTCAGTGTTTCGGCTTAAGCTTTGGGGTAGTAGGCTTAGGCATAGGCCTTCAGGTATTAGGATTAGGATTTCGGGCTACGTTCAGGGTTCCGGTCGGTGCGGCGGCCGGCTTTGGCCTGCGTCCAGAGCTGCTCTGGCTCCCGAGGCGGCCTGTTTGACCCAGTGAGGCTCATCTGGCTCCCAGCACGGCCCCGAGGGCGCCAACGAAACCACCACCACCACCACCAACAACAACAACAACAACACCAGCAGCAGCAGCAGCAGCAGCAGTAGCAGCAGCAGCGGCAGCAGCAGCACCAGCGGCAGCAGCAGCAGTAGCAGCAGCAGCGGCAGCAGCAGCACCAGCGGCAGCAGCACCAACGGCAGCTGCAGCAGCAGACGCAGCAGCAGCGGCAGCAACAGCACTAGCGGTAGTAGCAGCCATCGAGTGAAGGGCTATGTGCAGGTGAAGCCTGCGTGTGACCTTGTTCACATTGCGCAGCATTTATCGTGCCCAAAGCCCTGAAGAGTACTAGATACGAAACGTCGGCACCGAGTAGTTTCATGGGGCGCGTGCAAAGTCAGCTGCATTCGTTGGCATCGGTTTGAGCATCCTGCGGAGTTAGTTGCCCACGAAACCTCTCCCTAACAACTGCTACTTATCTAAAGACTGTCGGCTTGAGGGATCCAGGTCTATAAGGACTGAAAAGCTTAGGCTTCGACATGGATGAACGCTGTTGGCATGATTGAGCTTCAATGCCTGCGGGCGGGTAGGGGTCACTTGATGCTTGAGTGCAGCCCTTCAGCCCATAACCTTGCAAGCGCAAAACAGTGTAGGGTTGAGGCCAGTGGGAAGCGGGCTTAGGTCTGATGCCAACAGGGCTTAGGTCTGGTGTGTCTCTTTTTAATGTTCTTTTTTGGGTACCTTGTATGTATCATCACTCCTTGAGTCATTGAGTCGTCTACTCCAGAATTTCAGCCATAGCCATAGCCAACTCAGATCTCGCAAGCCGTAAACCCTTAACCCCACATCCGACACACCAAGCCCCAACCATAGCTCGTCGTCAGCCTTCGTCCTCCCCAAATAACAGACTCAAAGCCGGTACCTTGATTTATAAATCCAAACCCTGAACCTAAACCCTAAACCCAAAAAGACAAAATTCGACCCTAAACCCTAAAAACAAAACAAAAGCCTAAACCCTTACCCCTCAAACCCAAAGGGGCAAAACCTGCTTTAGGGAATAGAGACATGTAGGGTTGCGGGATATTGGAACTAAACCGCACATCAAACCCGCAGACATCCAAAATCCCAAACCCTACGAAAACAAAACTCAAAACTTTGGCTTAGACCCTAAACCCCTAAACCCCAGACCCTGAAACAAGCAAGCCACACCCAAAAGTCTGGCTGAGGTCGGGCGTCGACTTTTCCTCTCCACCGACAGCTGGGCAGGGAGGTTCTCTGCTGGGTTCTAGACTTTGGGTTTAGAGATTAGGGGCTTTAGGGGCTTTAGGGACTTTGGGGTTTTAGGGGCGTGAGGGTTCAGGGTTTACGTACTTCAACCAAAGAAAATTTACACTGTTAAGGAGCCTGAGCAGGTAGGTCTTCCGCGGCCAAGGTTCAACATTTAGGGTTTCAGGGGGCTTTAGGGTTCAGGGTTTACATACTTTAACCAAACAACATTGCTTTTGGGAGATTTTGAGGTTCTAGAATGATTCCTTTCGAAGTGTTTGTTGCTCAGGAATCTTTGGGGTTTTGAGAACGGGTTTCAAAAAGGTTCCGCAAGGGCCAGGGAATGGGTTCTACAGGAGTGGTGGAGCTTAGGGTTTTAGGGCTCTGCGTTGTGTTAGCAGTTTAGGCCCAGTTGGGTGGGTCTAAAGTCGTAGGAACTGCCTCCTGACATTCTGGACTCGAGTCCTACTAGGGGGAAACCCGGCTCTGCTTTTGGGAGGTCTCCCGGGCTCTATGTAAAGGCGCCAGGTTTAGACATCGCTGGAACCCAATAATTCGCATTCCGGCTGCAAGGAAGCGAAGTTCTTGCAGCAGGCAAACTGAATGGGCTGATTGCGGGCTGACCATGGCTCTTAAAATAGTATTCCCTGAGCCCCCAAAACCATCGTCTCGTCATGAAGGCGGCTACAGTACTTCTCGGGCTTAGAGGTCAACATCTTCGGATCAGTGGTCTTGAACACATGGGGTCAGCCTGATCTGCCTCGCAGGCTGTCGGATGCAACCCCACTGTGATCTCATTTCTTGTGATACCATGGTCCAGGCTAATGGGGCAGCAGCAAGTCTAATATCGTGCCAGCACCTTGCACGATCTCGTGGCCTCCAGGGCTTTAGCAGGCTCTAACGGTGTAAGGTCCCCTGGGACCACGGCAGCAGTTAATGCCCCAGTACTTGTGCTTGGACAATACATGCGTACATACATACATACATACATACATACATACATACGTGATACATGTAAACATACTTTTTTATATGTATATATATATATACATAGATGTGTATGTATGTGTCCCCAAGTCAAGCGCCTACTCTCATGAGCTTTGCATACAACCACAGACAAGCCCTGTACCACCTCGATCTCTCCTCAGGGCGCGTGCGCTGCGTGGCGACGGCGCAGCGCCCGAACCCTGGCCCGGATCAGTGGCTGCGCCCTGTGATCAGCCTGGACCTTGAATCCGAACAAGATCTGCGATACAGACTCCTTGCATGATCATGCTTCTTACTGATGCTCTTTGATTTGGTCTATTACAGCGTTGTCCTGATGATTGTGTTTTGTCTAAGAGGGTTAGTGCTGTTGCTGTGACTATAGATTTTCATGTCTGCTGTTATCACCATGCCCAAGGGTGCCCAGACTTACATTTGTGCTTCAAGGTTCGGTTTAATTGTGGTTTTGCTGAGGGCTCAGGGTTTTTGATTTACGGGCGGGGTTTGGAGTTTGAGGTTGACGGTCAGCTGTCAGAGTTGGGCCCTGCAGGTTCAAAACCAAAACCTAAAGCCAGCCCCTGCGAAAGCCTCACAGCGCTACAGAAGTCAACCCGAAGGCTCCGGCATGCAACGAGATTGAAGCAAAGACCTGCGCCGTGACATCGTGAGGCATAGCGCTTCAGTGTTCTCTGCTCCTCGGAGCCCCGCAGTTGCGGCCAGCCGAGGCATGGAGTCTGCTTCTTGTCGGCTACAGAAACTTTTGATGTTTGGGGTTTGGGGTTCGGGGTTTAGGGATGTTTAGGCTCTCAGGTTCACCAATTCATAGCATCCTGAGTCGTGCTCTCTGTTCCATTTGAGGCCACCAACGCCAAAGAGGTCGTCGACATTTCACAGTGTCCTCCAACCCTAAGAGTGCCAAGCTTCACCACCCCGCGTTCCTGATTGCAGCCGCAGGTTGCAGCCCTCGAGAGCCACCACGAAGTGCACCGCATGGTACTCCGCATGGTTACGACCTGGATGGGGATGGCATTAGTGCACGTTTCCTGTGGTTACCCGTCCGATCCTCCGTTTCCGGTCCAGCCCGTCCGGCTTCTGTCCCGGTCCCGACTTGATTTCGCGTGCGCGTGCGCACTTTTTGCAGGATTTTGCGCATCGTGGCGTGACCCCACCCAGGGAGACCCCTTTGACTGCTTGTGCTTCCGCGCTCGCTTCCTCAAAGGTGCAGTTCGTCATAGAGGCATGTCCACATTGGCACGAGCTCACAGGCACAGCATCGCACAGACCCTAGGGCACGGCACGTAGGCAACATAACATAGCTGCATAGCTCAGGCGCATGTTCCACTTGTAGCCGCCTAGCCACGGATCCCTACCTTTTTTCCGCCTCTTGGCTGTTCTTAGGCTTCCGGCGGCCGTCCTCTCTCAGTGCCTTCTATTCGAGAAGGGCCATGAAGCTCGCTTTGCTCCTTTTCGGCGAGCTGGCGGCAAGCCTCCTCTTGCCAGACCTGGTAGGCAGGGATGGATCCGAGAAGTCCAGAAGCCCTTGAGAGGGAAACCAAACCAGAAGAGCCTCTGAGCCTTTCGCAGGCTGGGGAAATGTTACGCTGGTGGAGGAGCTGCCTAAACTCCTAAACCCCTAAAACTAAAACCCCTAAAACTAAAACCCCTAAACCCCTAAACACACCTAAAACCCTAAAGCCCTGAAGGAGCCCTTCCTACCCACAGTGTCGGAGATCCACGAGATGGATGCAGAGGCGGCCACGGCCAGGCGGCCGTGGGAGACGGCTGGGGAAGTTTCTACCCGAAACCCTGTAAACACCCTATATGAAAACACACCTTACAAAACCCTACAAAACCCTATATAAAACCCTGTATGAAACCCTATACGAAACCTTATAAAAAACCCTTTCAAAACCCTATCGAACCCCATAAGACCCTAGGCCCCGGGCCCCTTCACCTTTCGCCCCTTCTCTGAGATGGATTTTCTGGGTCTTCGTGATGCTGTTCATCTTCGCGGCCACCACGATCGTCGGCACCGTGGTCTTGAAGCGCGCCGAGAATCCAGGAGGCGGAGCCTGGGAAGTTTTCTTGTGCTATCAGTCGGAGTTCAATCCGTTCCTCTTGTTCCTAGGGTAGGCGAGTTTCTGCAGTATGCTTGCGGTCGAGTGCCGGTTGTGTTTTGGGGTGTCTCTTTTGGAGAGCTTCTGGAAGAGTCGAGCTACGGCGCCGTGGGGTCAGGATTCAGAGTGCAGGGCGGGCGTGAACCCAAGCTAGGGGTGGAGCGGAGGTTGTGTGTAGCGATGTAGCGATGCACAGCGCCAATGCTTGTGAAGGCGGTCTGATACTGTGTGGTCTCACATCTGGTCTGCATACACTCAACCCAAGTGAAGCCACCATGACATAGGACCCACGGGTGCAGCCACTTTATGGTGTAACTATGCTATATTGTTCTGGCTTGTCGAGGGGCCAAGTCCAAGACTAAGTAAGACTCAAGGCCCCGGCGCTCAGGCTACACGGACATCAACGGAGGGTCCGTCGCCTTCAAGGGGAAGACGCTGAAGGTGGGTGCATGATGCTGTTGCAGTGGCTCGAACCCTGAGTGCTGTGCGTGCCCATCAGAGCCTCATGGGACCCAGCAAGGGTGATGAGAGAAGTTGCAGCATGATACCATCTCGTTGCCGAAGCAGTCGTCCCGCAACAGATGCTGTGAGATTGCACCTAGTGCCATGGCCCTTGACTTCTGGTGTGTGTGAGGAGCATGAAGCTACTTCTGTGGCCAGCCCCCAATTTGCTGGGAAGCCGTTCCCCCCAACCGCCTGAATTTTGCTTACTGGTCACGGCTGTGGGGCTCCGAACCTCCCAAAACACGCCCATGCCACGCCCAACACACCCAACACGCCCTTGCGCCCAAGTTTCAGGTCCTCCTGGCCCTTTCGCTGACTTGCACCATGTCCGCGAGCTGTGCTGCCTTGTTCTGGAGCTTTCAGAGCGGCAGGCCGAGTGCATTGTATCATATCAATAATGGATCCTGGGTTCTCTTGCACCCAAACACCCCCCAAAGGGTCAGAAACACACCAAAATCTCCTTAAAACCTAAAGCCTAAGGCTGGTGCATCCGGACCCCCCGAACTGTTTCTTTCCGCAACACTAGGCCCACTAGGCCAGCTCAGCCTAAAGCCCTCAGTGCCAAGCTGCAGTTCTTGAGCCACAAGCTTATGAACCCCTAAACCCCCTAAAGCCAAGTCTGGGAGGCTCTCCGCCGACACTGGAGTTGATTGGGAAGCAACCCGGTGCGAAACAGCACAGAAAAACTTTCTAGGGGTGAACGTATCTAGCCTTCATATGCCTTTTTATGCCGTAACGTGCTGTAAGTTCCTCAACCCTAAACCCTTAATCCCAAAGCCTAAACCCAACTGGTTTAGGTCCGAGGAGAAAGCTCCTCGAAGTCGCTCCTCGTAGGGGCGCGCCCATCAGGCCCCAAAACCCTCATGCACCTCCAGCCTAGCGCCCCTTGACGAGTCCCTCGGATTCAGCTGATTCTGGAAACTTATGATCCCCCGCGATCCGCTTGCGAACCCCCGGCAAGCCCGAACTTCTGGAATCTCGACCTCCCGCACCGAGGTCTACGCGGGCCTGCTCCTGTGCAACGGTCTTTCCATGGTACGCGCAGCAGAAATGGACTAGGAATTGACGTTTGCCTGTGCCACCATGCCAAGTACCCTGCTGAAGGGCTCTGGAGTGACGGGCGAGCATGCCCATCACAACAACACCTGCTCCTGCATATTGCGTTGATAGCCTACACATGCCCACGCTCACTTCAAAGAGTTCCGTCGCAGCCACATGTAGGCCCCGAAATGTTGGCCCTGAGAGCTCAGGTGCTGCAGGCACTCGTGATGGCATGTCGCCTCCCTGCGGGCAAGCGGTACGGCAGCACTGCCTTCGCGCAGGTACGGGCTCCGGTAGATGGCTGTAGATGGCTGTAGATCACGGTGGGCGGAATGTCTTGGACGCCGGACGTGCAGTTATATTCAGCTACTTGATTTCAGCTAGACAGGATCGAAAAGTTTTTCCAAGACACCTAAAGGAAGACTTGGGAGCTACGGATCACCCGACTGGAGGCAAACGGTAGCATTCCTTCACATCCCAGGCCCCTCAGGGCTCCCGACTCCTCCCCTAGACCCTAAACCCTCAACCCTAAACCAATCCTAAACCCAGCTGACACCGAGCCTGGTCTTCGGGCCGCAGGCCTGTCTTGCCGGGATGGCACCCATCCTGTCCGACCAGTACGACACATTCAAGGTCCTGTCGCGGGGTCTCGGGGCAGGGAGCTCCGAGAGCCCTACAGCACCCTAAACCCTAAACCCTGAACCCTACTGTAAACAAACCCTGAAGCCTAAAGCCTGAAGCCCAAGCCCCAAACCTTAAGGCGTCGCAAACCCTTACGGACTTGAGCTCATGGCTCGCAGTAAGCCACAATCCGAGCAGGGCGAGCACGGCGGAGCATGACATTCGGACTGTGACATGCGGTGACCTAGCGTCCTTCGGTTTCGCAGGACGCGATGTTTGCCTGCATCTGCCTGCAGTCCCACAAAGAAGATGTTCAAGCGCTGGGCGTGGCCTGCCTGGCCTACCTCGTGATTATGCATGTCTTCTGCTTTTTCGTCGAGGCACGGGCCCGCCCCGAAGCAGAGGGCCTTGGCGTTGTGGGGGGCTCTGGGGCTGCGTCTTCGCGAGTTCACAGCCGTCCCCGTCCCTAGCCTGCGAGCCCAAGCTAGGAACCAGAACAGGATTCTGCACAGGATTTGCTTGCAGAGCTGCTGAGCGCACACTTGGCAGTACTCCTGCTCACTCCTGACGCAGGCAGGCGCTTGGATCGGACTTTCTGGATGTATTGAAGCTTCTTCGATGTTCTTCAATCAGGGGCGGGTGGGCCCGGAGGAGACAGTGTGAAGCTGTTCGACGAGCTGTTAATCGTGCTGTACAAGCAGCTGACTCCGACAAAGAGGCGGGCGGGGCGGGCACTGAAAGGTCGTATTCCGTTGTATTGAGGCAGTCAGACAAAACAGAGGGAGCAGGAATGTATTACATAAATTGCACAAAGATGGGTGCACAACCCACCAGGTCCTTGATCTGCCGCCTTCCCAGGTCTCTCCTCCTTCTGGAGAACCTGCCCCAAGCGCTCGCTGCGCTGTACTACTTGCGGCGCGAGGGGGGCTCCACGGTGGTCGCCGCGCTGAATTTGGCCGTCCCCACCGTACAGGCTGGGAGGGTTCGACGCATGGTCAATCTTGCAGATGCTTGCAGAACTCTTCACAACCAGCCCCGGCTGATTAAGCTAATGTCGAGCCGTTCGAGCCATCCCCCAATTGTCTCATCAATCCGATCATGATACCAACGCATACCAATCAGGCCCCTGTTGCCCTGTTGCAGGTCCTACTGACGCTCGTCCTTTATCTGCCCGTTCGAGCGCAGGTGCTGGGAGTAGAGGGTTGAACATGCTTGAACTGAAGAGTATGGAAGAGTAGTAGTGACCGGTCATGGGTTCCGGATCGTGTTCTTGAGCAGCATCGATTTTCCATGTCTTTCCGTGCTTTGTCAAGATTTCTTTAATGTTTTTTTTTACCATGTTTTTCCAGGTGGCCGGCTACTACGGCCGCAAGCTGCGGACCCTGGTCGCGTCGCTCGCACTCCGTTCAGTATGGGGGCTTGGCGTGGGAAGGGCGCGGGGATGGTTGATGCCGTTTGCAGTGAGTCTCGCGTGGTCTCCTGGGATCTGGCAGTTGACATTCGGACATCTTGCGGCTCTTTGCTCTCATTTACAGTTGGGAATGGCCTGTTTCGAAGGACATCTACAGTCCGTGCAGGACCTTTCAAACAAGAGCCCACCTTGGACTCCCAGCATTTCAGAGTCTATGTAAGAATAAGACGATTGAGTAGGACAGGGGGAGGCTCAGCTCAGCCCTCAGGCACTGGGGAGTTCTTGTTGCCTAGATGACGGTTCTTTGTTTGCAAGGCATGATGAGTTGGATAATGGTAGGGCCTGGTAGGGGCCAAAGACCACCTGCCAAAGCAAGCCAAACTGAAAGCCACAGCCAAGCCAGAGCCAAGCCAACACCAACCGGGAGTTCCAATGTTTAGGGATCCCTTCATGGTGTTCTTCTCGGTTTTCAGAAGCATGACTCTTGACTTCAAGCCAGCGCTAACAAGGCAATAAACAAAATAAGTATGTGCGTGCCAAGTGAGAGAACCGAAACAGGTCACCAGCCAAGTTAGTCAACAAGAGCTCAAGAACCCAAAACAGCACACCATATCTGCCCCCCAACGCGGAGAATCTTCAAGGCTGCATCAAAAGTCTCGTGCCCCGCGTCCCAAACAAGCGCTTGAGCAACCCTGAATGCACCTCCCCGGAACCTGCTCCACGAAATCCCAAGACTGAGTTCCCCGAACCCCCTAAACCCAAAAACATGCCTTCAAGCAAACCCGAACCCCAAGCCATCCCAAGGACTCCAGGGACTCTGGCAGTCTGGGGCCCTGAACACCAAACCTTCCACATCCACATCCCCTCAACCTAAACCAAACCTGAAACAAGCCCTCAACCCTGAACGGCCCTAAACCCTAAACCACAAACTGGGCTCAGGTCTGGGGATGACATCATGGCCCAACGCATCTGGCGCGAGGCATCTCGGGGGAGGTTTCGGAGTTTTTGGGGTTTTGGGTTTTTAAGGATTTGTTTTGACCTTTCTGCCTGCTGTTGGGGGGATGTTGTTTGCACTGGCAGCCTCTGTCAGCAACTCCGACGCAGAAAGTTTGATGGAGGGCCGTCGCACTTCTTGAGAGCGAGAGACGCTTTCTTGGAGCCGATTTTGCGGTGAGCTTCGAAGCGTGTTCTGGGCCTGCGCTGCCAGGCCGACTTTGAGAACGACGAGGGCCTGAGTCCGGGTTGCATTAACTTTCCTTGCAGGGTTTGGCCTGTTCGGGTTTCCTTCCCCGAACCAGCTGTTCCCGTCATGTATACGCCCAGGTATCACAAAGCCCTTCCTTGGATGCATCCTGCACGCGACCCAGAGGCCTGGGTGGCAGGGAGGGGGTCTTGTTGAGAGGCTACAGTCGGGTTTCTATGGAGCCTCGTTGTTGTGACTTTGTGTAAGTTGTCCAGATCAAGCGCCTCCAAAGCTGTGTCAGACTCTGTGGAATCGCGTCTTGTGTGCGAGTCTGCAAGGCATGTCTTGGAAAGAAGCATAAGACGGCAGATATGGAGGGCACTCACAACGACGCACGCGGTTGCCGAAATCAAGACAAAGCTCAATAGCAGGACAGACGCTGACAGAGGAAGCAAAGCGCCTAGCAGACAAGCAACACCAAGGAAGATGGATCCAACGAGGTAGAGGGAATTGAACAAGCACGAACAAGGCACAACACGTTCGCTTGCACAACAACCGATTTTAGTCGTAGCCCCTGCCATAATCGTCGTGTGATGTGACAGAAATACAGACTTCTGCCCCAGGCATTCACTTTTGCCGAGCTATTTTCGGAGGTTGTGTAAGGCTTTTCATACTCTTCATGCAAGATCCCAAAACCAGTGTCTCGCCTTTTGAGGCACTGACAAACATTGCCACGATGCTGTTGGGATTGTGGAAGGCCGCCGTGGCTCCGGAGGAACCTTGCCTCAATTCACTGCCGTTCCGACGCCTCTGGCCACTGTTTGTGGGACCCATCGCGAGGTGGAGTCAATATCCCGTCGTTTCCGCGTTTGAAGGTTGTAATGGGGGTTGAAGGGTGGGTTGAAGCTGCGAGGCCTGGTTTCTTCTGTCAAATGTTGCCTGCAGACACCGCGCGTGCAGCTGTCTCCAGGTCCAAGATGTTGACCCTGAGAACATGGAGATTCCCGGAGAGCTGCAGAATTTGGGCATTGGAGCATCAGGCCTTGTCCAGGTGCCAGGGGCTTGGGGCATGTGCTGGGTTTGCCTTGCTGCGTCGCAGACAATATCGTGAGGAGTCGCTGCCTGTCAGGCCCTCTGCTCACTTCTCGAGAAGGGAACTCTTACAGACAATGATTTCAATCTCAGTGGCAACGGCCTCGCGGATGAGCACTTCGAGGCGAGAGACTGCCCCAAAAGCCCCCAAAATGGGACTTCAAGGGGGGTTTACGATTCGCCCCAAAGTGGGACTTTACGGTCGTCTTTCACGGTGGTCTAGAAAGCAAGAAATCAAAGGCCAGAGGTCACTCGTGACTCTCAGGCAGTCTGCGCCGTCTTGGACAAGTGCAGCTGCCTAAAAGATGTTCACCATGTGAGCTTCTCGAACAACTCCATCGGGCCAGATGCCGCCAAGGCATGATGAAGGGAACGTCTGCTGGGGTCCTTGTGCGTGCATGTAACAGAGCTTTCTCAGAGTGGTCCGATTGGCAGAGGTCCCGTTGCAGCGAAGGCCAGGTCACTCGTGACTGTCAGGCACTGTGCAGCGTCTTCGAGAAGCACAGCAACCTGCAATCTTTCAATATTGCCAACAACTCCATCGGGCCAGATGGCGCCAAGGCATGATGAACGGAACGTCTGCTGGTGTCCTTGTGCGTGCATGTAACGGAGCTTTTCAGAGTGGTCCGATTGGCAGAGGTCCCGTCGCAGGCCGAAGTTTTCGGGGCGACTCTCGGGCTTCCAGAGCCTTCTGAGAGGCTTTGGGCTCCAAAACGTCCCGTTGCAGCTCTTCGTATGACGTGAACTGAACTGGAAGGAGGCAAGACAACATAATTAGGAAAACTATCGATCACTGCCATGGCCAACGGTCCGAACCGGCGTGTGCCGTGCGGTACCTGAACAATTTTCCGCGCCGAAGAACCGAATGGTCGACCCTTCCTACTTGTAAGTTGGAAACATGGGGCACCATCATCTCCTGGAGCGGGGGGCGCTCTATTGGGGCGACGTCGAGTCCAGTCATCGACCTCATCGAACAAACTCAGACGCAGTGTTTGCTCCCAGTATTTGTCAGCGGCAGATCTAGGCCCTAGGAGTTCAAATTGCAACATGCACAATTGGCACTACTTTCGCTGGATGCAAGGCCATCTGCCACATGCTTGCGCAGCTCAGCGTGAAGCATTTGGACATAGCCGGAAACGGCATCGGAGATGAAGGCAGCGACGTGGTGACCTCAAAGTCTGATAAAGCATCTTGTTCCGGAGGATGCCAAAACGACATGAGGCTATCTGCAAGTGCGTCGTGCAGCTAGCAGCCTTCGAAAGCCTCAGCCTGGAGTTCAACAACATCACCGACCATGGAGTCAAGGCAAAGGGTCGTCGCCTAACATAAACAGCAAAGGGACATAGCATGCACATAGCGACGTCGATGCTACCTTCTTCAGGCAGACTATAGCTCGAGCCGGAGCTAGACATGCATCTTCGTGTAGGTTTGTCTGTCTTCGGATGGATGTAGCCGGGCAGGTCTTCGGGAAGGCTTCATGGCTGGAAACTCGTTCGGTAGCAACTGTGAGTTGTTGTACTTTGAAACAGTCAGCCCGTTTGCAGAACGTGGATTTGCTGACTAAACGCTAGATTCCCCCTTAAATGCCCCCTTGTTGTGCGCTTCTCTCAATTTGTTAAGGCATGCAGACCCTCATGAGCACAGAAGCGAGCTGACATTACCGAAGCCCTTGCCCGAGAAAAAGCAGCGCACGTCTTTTGAGTTTTCATGGTAGCGGAGCCTTGCGCTCCAAGGCACATTTCATTCGATCTGTGCCGGGGACCGAACCCACTATCCCCAGTGCTGCCATTAGTGCCAGCCCCGCGTGCCCGTAAGCCTGCCTTGTGCAGCATTGCCTCCGTGCCGCTGTGCCGACGGCTGGGCCCAACGACGAGCTCTTTTACGACCGCCGCTGGGCGCCTGCTTGTTTTCTTCTCGCTGCGAGCTTCTTTTGTGCTGCGGTTGAGCAGCAGGGAATCGGCCTCACCGACCTCACCTTTTGGGTTGGACCCTTGAGGAGAGTCTTCCTCGTCGGTGCCGGGAGCCTTTGGTGTTTCAAGTTCGAGCAAGCCGCGTCCAGGGTCGGTGCCAGAGCATTTTGCCCTGCACCGGCAGACGCTGAGGCTTGGCTTTGGAAGGTTCAGATCGGCGAGGTGGACATGACTACGCCAGTGGGCTTTGCCGCTGGACAGCAGACTGCAGGAGCTGAGCCTGCAGCAAGCCAGGGGGCAGCGGCCCAAGAAGCCGTTGTCCAGCACATCGCCGCCACGACGGCGGGACATGTTGCAATGCAGCGAAGGAGCGAGCAACTTGCAAGGGGTTGGTGCAAAGGCCGGATATATACAAGCCGGAGACCCGGGACCAGGAGACAGACCAATGGGTTGATTGGCGGTTTTCCTTTGTGAGTTACCTGGGGGTGATCGACAATAAGTTTGTCGAGGAGCTCGAGTGGGTGGAGGCCCAAGCAAGCACCGAGAAGCCCATGGAGACGATGGACTTGGAGACCCAGACTCGCTCACGCGAGTTGTACGCTATACTCCTGAGCTTTGTCAGGAACAGACCGGCTCGCCTCGTGCGGGCTGTGGTTCGCAACAATGGCTATGAGGCTTGGCGGCAGCTGCTTGTGGAGATGATGCCAAGCAGCAGACAGCGCCAGCTGGCTCTAGCGAGCCAGCTCACCGCCACCAAGCTGGACCCAGGCCGAGCACTCAGCGAGCGAGTGGGGCGATACGAGGAGCTTATTCGAGAGTATGAGCGGGTGTCGGGGAGTCGGTACTCAGAGGACCTCAGAATTTCAACTATCGTGGCAGCGGCTCCCCCGGCACTACAAGCGCAGCTGCACATGGCCTTGGGACCAGAGACGACCTACCAGGAGGTTCGGGACAAGATCCTCCTCTACGAGCGGTCCACGGCAAAGTGGCACACGAACACCAGCCTGGCCATGCCCTCTCTTCAAGACAGCAGCGGCCCTACCCCAATGGAGGTGGATCGCGTGGAGAAGGGGAAGAAGGGCAAAGGCACCAATGACGGCAGCAAGGGCAAAGACGGAAAGGGCAAGAAGAAGGGCAAGAGCAAGGGCGGATCCGGGCGAGACGCCTCCGCCCCGGAATGCTTCAATTGTGGGAAGCGCGGGCACTATGCGCGAGATTGCTGGAGCAAGCCAGCCAAAGGAAAAGGGAAGAGCGGCCGGGTGAACCAAGTTCAGGAGGAGACCGCCCCGGCCACACCGTCCGGCGCCTCTACAAGTTCAGCTGCGAGCACCTCGGCCAGCACCCAAGGAGGAGGAAAGGGAGTCCGGATGATACGCATGGTGACGCCTCCCTCGGCACCCATCTTGGAGGTGTACGACATGGTCGAAGACGAGAACGAGGGGGAGTACGACTTCGAGGTCCGGGCCGTGACGTTTCTAAAGTATAAGGCCAAGTTCCCCCCGGACAGCGGCGAGGCCCATGATGGCATGCATTGCGAGATCATCCTGGACTCGGGGGCCGATGCCTCCATGGTTCCTGAGTTTTTTCGGCACCTGGGCGAGGAACTTGCAGATTCCTCGGCCCCTCTCCTCACCGACGCCCAGGGCAACACCATCGGCACCAAGGGCGTGAAGCGCTACGAGTTCCTTCTTGAGGATGTGGCAGGCAAGCGCTACCTTATACGCGAAAATTGCGTGGTGGGCCCAGTGCGGTGCCCACTGCTGGCCGTGGGAAAGCTACTTCGACGAGGCTGGCAGCTGAAGCACGATGGCGGGGCCGGCAGCAGAAAGCTGCACCTCGAGGAGCCCTTTGGGAGAAAGACGGAGGTGAACTACCGCAACCACAGCCTGGTGATATCCGGGCACATTCGGGCCCTCACCGAGATCCCTAGGTCCCTGCCGGACAGCGTGCCCAAGATTGACCTCCCAGCCGAAATCTTGGAGAAAGTGGGCGTCGCAGGGATGCACTCCCTAGGCTGCGGCTGGAAGATGCATTACAGTCCGGCCGCCACTTTGTTAATGGACGGGCGCGAGTGGTACGACGCGGACTACTGGTGTTGCAGGACGACTTTCTTGCAGAGCGAGGGGGGCAAGTGGCTGCAGATTGAGAACTCCAGCGATTATCGCTATGAGGCAAATCCCTTTGGAAGAGTTTCTCACCTGCCGGTGCCAAGGGTCACGCTTTTCAACATGACCCCGTTTGACAACACTTGCTTCCCCGGAACCTTGGAGCCCAAGGCGTCCGAGAGATTCCAGTACGAGCCCTCGCCCCAGGACATGCCGGAGGAGATCGTTGGTGAAGCGGCCGGTCAGCCAGGGCAGCCCATCAGTGCAGGTGGGGCCGCCCCGAGCCACGCAGCCGAAGCCGAAGGCGAAGCAGAGGACGAGACATGGGTGCACCGCCGGCCGGGCTTACCCAAGAAGAGCTGGAGGCCTATGTGGGCACATGGGCAGCCAAGGCCGTGGAGGACGACATGGTCAGAGAGCCGGCCGAGATGAGACAGCCAGAGGGCCCGCCGGACGAGGAGGCACAAGCCAAGCGCCGTTTGCTGCTTGGTGCGAGGCCTGCGTCAAGACAAGGAGCCGGGACGACCACCACCGCAAGAACACGCACGACAATGCCACCCCGGTGGTGCAGGTGGACTTCTACTACACCAAGGTGGACCCAGAGAGCCGAGCACAGCCCCGCGCATATCAGGAGGCCACGAACCTCATAGCAGTGGACCTGCAGACCCGGATGGTGCTATCCGTGCCAGGCCCGGACAAGGGGCCAGGCATGCTGAGGCAGGCCGCGGAGGAGCTCACTCGATTTACGGTGGGGCTCCATGGCGAGGACACCATCATTATGCAGTCCGATGGGGAGCCGTCTGTGAAAGCTTTGGTTCGAAGCACCGCCGCGGCCCGACAGCGACTGGGCCGGAGGACCCAGCAGCGAACTACACCAGTGGGCGTTCACGAGGCCAACGGCGCAGCTGAGCGAGCCATTCAGACGGTGAGGCGTTTGGGCAACACGTTTGTGGAGGAGTTTGAGTCCAAGAGGGGGAAGCTCAGCGTGGGCAGTCACCTTCGAGTCTGGGTGCAAGGCCACGCGGCTTTTATTTATTACAACCGCTTCCACCTGCTGCCCGGCATCAACAAGATCCCCTTCGAGCTGGCCTATGGAGGCAAGGTGTTCGACCAGAAGCTTTGCGAGTTGATGAGGTTGTCTATGGGCGCGTCGTCCGCAAGTACAAGGGCGAGGCGCAGTGGCTGAAAGGTATTTGGTGCGGAATCAATCCGCACAACGGGGCACACCGCCTCATGAGCACCTTTGGCCACCTTGAGTGCAACGCGGTGCGCCGAGGCAACGCCGACATACAGATGACAGCGGAGACCATCGAGGCAGAGATGTTTGGGTTGCCGTGGGAGCACGGTGTGGTGGAGAAGCGGAGGCAGGCGAAGCGAAGGCAGCAGCCCCAAGCAGTCGGATTGCCTGTTCTTTCTGAACCTAGTGCCTTGCTTGCCCCGCCGACGCCGGCAACGCCTGGAGCAGCCTCAGGGGGAGTGCCGGCCACACCGGCCCTCTCGTTCGGGTCACCAGCAACGCCGGCCGCAGGAGCCAGACCTCGAGAACAAGAAGGCCCTGGAGACGAAGCAGGAAGCGACCCACCAACGAGCACGAGTTCAGAGGACGAGCTCTTGGCGGCAGCGGACGCAAGCCCAAGCGGTGTGAAGCGCAAGGCCGGCCATGGAGATGAGCAGCCGCCGGCTGCCAGGCCAAAGGCCGCACCATCAGAGCCGAGCCAAGGCGAGAAGCGGAAGGCCGAAGACAGCCCCAGAGGCAGCGAACCAGGAGGCGGAGAGCCAACCATCAGGACCATCGAGACGGTCGACGCGGAATGGCGCGAGACGGCGGGCATCGAGGCAAGCTTTGTCGAGGAGGAGACCCTTGGCGGTGACGAGGGGATGGCCAATGACGACTTGCCACCCACGTTGCCACAGGCCACGGTGGACGAACTGGACGAGGCAGCCGAGATCGAGGAGATAGAGCGGCTGGAGAAGATGGGCGTTCTCCTCCCGGACATTGGCGAGGATGCCGAGCACTTGTCGACGACTTTTGCCAAGGTCTGGAAAAAGGGCGAGCATGGTTGGTTTCGTAGAGCGCGTCTTGTGGCCCGCCAGTACAAGTGGGCGACCCAGATGGATGATGACGAGACGTTTGCGCCCGCCTCTGTGGCACCCCTTGGCCGGCTCACACCCATGATGGCTATGACGTGGGGCACACCTATATATGTGCTGGACATCAAGGACGCATACCTCACAGTGGAACAGCCAGCAGACGAGCCGGTCGTCATCAGTTCCCCGGCCTCGTGGTACAAGCAGCATGGCGAGCACAAGCGGTGGAAGCTTGGAAGGGTGTTGCCAGGGCAAAGGCGTGGGGCGCAGGAGTGGTTTTTGAAATTCAACGGTGACCTCACGCGCTGCCACTTGGAGGGCATGACTGAGGTGCCCATGCTCTACAGGTCACTTTGTGGTAGCTACGGGGCGCAGCTCCATGTGGATGACATGCTGTCCACGGGTGTTCCCGAAATCGTCGAGCCCCTGCACCAGAACCTCAAGGACAAGTGCACGGTCAAGATTGCGGGGCCCTACGGCGAGCCAGGAGATGAGTTCGAGTTTTTGAAGCGGCGCTACTTGATAGAGGCCGACCACAGCATCACCGTGCGGCCGGCCACCCGCTTCTACTAGATATCTGGGAGCTCACCGGGAAGCCCAAGCAGCGCAGCACCCCAGGCCCGCAGGAGCACGTGTTCGACAAGGACGAGGGCAACGCATTGAGCGCCGAGGCCGGCACCACCTTCAGGACAGTTGTTGGGAAGCTTCTTTACATAAGTTGCGAAAGGCCGGACGCTCAAGTGGTCATACAGTACCTGGCGTCCAAGGCAAGCAAGCCCACGACCACGTCGCAGAAGGTGCTGGAACACTTGGCAGGGTACCTTTGGGGAACCCAGGGGTACGGCATCAACTTGAGGATGCGCCGAGGCGAGTCCATCCTAAGGTGCGAGGGAGAGCCGCCCACAGCCAAGCCAACCAAAGCAGCCAACCACCTGGTTGAGGCCGTCTCCGATTCGAACTTTGCCAACGACCGAGCCACCAGAAAGAGCTTGAGTTCGGGACAGATATATGTGGATGGGGCCCTGGCGTTTTCCTTTGTCAGGTCCCAGAAAGTTGTCACAATGAGCTCGGGGGAAGCCGAGCTGGTGGCACTGACCCAAACCGTTGGCGAGGCCATTTTGGTCAGGAAGGCTGTGGCTTTCCTACAAAGAGTGCGGCCCGAGGACGTGCACTTGGTGGCCAGGACCGACAGCTCGGTGGCGAGAGCCATCGCCTCACGCAACGGTGTGGGGAGAGTGAAGCACTTGGCCACGTCCTGTTTGTGGCTGCAAGGCTGGGTGGCTAGAAAAGAGCTGCGCATAGCAGCTGTGCCGACGGAGGTCAACCCCGCAGACCTCGGCACCAAAGTGCTGGCAGCCAGGAGGTTGATGATGTTGTTGTTCATCCTCGGCATGGTCACGGACAACGGCGAGCGCGTGGGAGAAGGTGAGTACATTGAGCGCCGTGGGCGCAACGGAAGCCAAGGCAGCCGAGAGTTTTTCGACTGGCCCAGATGCTTGTGGCCATGAACTTGCAAGGTTGTGCTGTTCAGGGCGACAACGAGGACTTCATTGAATCTTTCCTCGTGAAGTTTGCCTTTATGCTGGAGTACCTCAACACGGTGACCGCAGGCAACCAGGTGACCCTGATCTTCCTGATTGGCCTGTTGACCGGCATGGCAGTGATGTTCATTGGGGGGCGGTGGCAGTACTCTTTGAAAGTCGAGTTCGCCACCAACCAAGGGCTTGAGTCGGCTACGGGAAAGCCTCCCGCAACTGGAGAAGGGCGGCCTTGGGCGCGAACGCCCGTTCGCAGACACGACCTGGCGGAGGGCAGAAGCCAAGGACCGCAGCGAGCACAAAGCCCAGAACCACATCGAGCACAAAGCCCAGAACCACAGCGAGCACAAAGCCAAGAACCACGAGCACAAAGCCGAGAACCACGAGCACAAAGCCGAGAACCACGAGCACAAAGCCGAGTCCATGGTGGTGTTTTTAGTGTTGCCGAGGAGTCGGGGTCCCGGGGTGCAACCCGAGCACCAGCCGTTCAGATCCCAGGGGGCGAGTCGTCGAGAACAAGCACAAGTACCAGGTCAGACGATCGAGCTGACCCGCGTGAAGGACAGCAGTCTGGTCAGTTCCTGGGTGGAGTCAATCCACGTCCGGCTGGTCAGGCAGACGTGCAGGAGATGATCGGAAGGGCATGGGCAAGCGTGGCACAGCCAACAGCCAAAGCTAACCCGGTGCCGCAGAGCACGACGCCCAGAGGCTACATGGTGATCGCCCCTGGAGCCAGGCAGGACCCTGAGCCGCGCGAAGGCGGAGAAGCACTGGTCATGACCGAGGACGACAATGTGTGCTGTGCGCTTTCCAGAGGCTACGCTTTCCATTTGCCGGGCTGCAGAAATTTGAGAGGGAGTGCCAGGAGGATCCGCACAATCACTCTCCGAGAGGCACTTTTGATGGAATTGCAGCCGGCGCAATGCTGTACAGCTGGACGTGTGCATGTGGTCTGAAATGCGGACCGCACCAAAAGGCACGATCCGAGGGGGCGTGTTAAGGCATGCAGACCCTCATGAGCACAGAAGCGAGCTGACATTACCGAAGCCCTTGCCCGAGAAAAAGCAGCGCACGTCTTTAGAGTTTTCACAATTCCCTGAAGCTTGCTGAAGCCCATTGCAAAGCAATACACATCGGAGACTTTCGCAACTTATAGCAGCTCGTTCAGCTCATTGAGCCCTAATTTTTCATGGTCACTGCAAGAACGTCTGAGACTGTTACGCAGAGCCTTCATCTATGCGGAAGTTCCGCGACCAGGCCTTAGTCAACCTGCTCCGCACGACGGCGCTCAAAAACCTCTGGCTGGGCTTCAATAAACTTGGTGATGCCGGCCAAGAGGCGGGGGAGTTGGTGCATGTAGGCGCTGTGGCTGACTTCCAAGAAGTTATATGCGTAGTCGAGAGTAGGGCTGAGCCCGCTGCGAGCGCTGCGCCTGGAGGCACTAGAAGCTTACCAGCAAGTCGACATGCCTGACCAGGCACTGGTGTGTTGATCATTAGTGGTGGTGCTCGCAGTCTCCGCGATTGCAAGAGTCGTACGCCCAAAAGCGCGAAACGCCCAATTTGCAGAACCCTGCATCGTGAACACCGTGTGGGTTGAATCATGCCATCAAACCACATCCTGGTTCCAACCGCTCGGCTGTTCCCGAAAACGTTTGTTGACAGCTGGTTGGACCACATTTGGTTCCGTAACCAGTGCTTCCTGTTCCTGGGGCGCTGTCTGGTCTGTGCTGCGCCCTACGCGGGTGGGTTGCAGGGGCGAGACTGCAGGCGGCGGAGCATCTGTTTCGGGGCACAGCATTATTTCCTATGCAAGGTTAAGTCCTAAGTGCTCATATGATGCTGCTAGGAAAAGTCGCTGTGTTCCAACATTCTTCGCAATTGGGCGATGCATTGAAAACATGTTGATTCGCAGTACGAGCCGCCGTTCAAGCCCCCCATCTAGCGCAGCATTGAGACAGCATTCGGTTTCGACATAGCATTTCGGATTTTCACCAATGTCCGAATGATGGCTGATGTGACTGAAGCTTTGCGCACGCATCCGCAGAGTTGTAGGCAAGCAATCCGCATTTAGCAATACGTGATACTAGTACACATTCAAGATCGCTTGGGGCCTGGTCGACAAGTGGGAAGCGAAACCGATGCAGAAATGCTGGCTTGGAAGCCCCGAACCCAAAAAGGGCTGGGCCTGTGGGTGCTAAATGGGCCCCTGTGCACGAACATGCAGCGTCTTTGTGCACCTTATAGCTGCGCCCAAACGCGGGGCTCGCCTTCGACGCGCCACCGAAACGGCCCTGGCCCTCGACATCGAAGGTCCTCCCATGCCTTGGCCTTCAGAACTCTTTCGTCCCTGAAGCTCCGGCACATAGGCCTACAGCGCCCAAAGGTCCCTGGAGCCCTTGCACGTCGTGCCGCGAGCCCTGTCAAAGAACTCTCCGTAACACGCTGCAGCGCGTATGCAAGGATTTCCAGATTTCCTTTTCCAGAGGTGAGGCTCAACTTTCCTTAATCGCATCTCCAGGTTTGCAGGAGTCTTTGAAGTTGAGCCTGCTAAGTCCGAGGTGGAGATCTGGAAAGTTGCTGTTGCCAAAACGGTGAATTTTTAGAAGTTTGCGCGCTCTTGCAGACTACAGCCGCAGATCTCTCGTGGGCATCTAGTCCTAAGCGCCGTAAACACAGCGCTGACTTGACGCCGTCCGCCCGACATGCAGGAAGCCTTAGGGTTTGCTTAGCCTCATGCGGCTCATGGTTGGCTTTCGGAGCTTGAGAATTTTGAGCTGCGGCTGACTAAAGGGTGCCAGTTCTTGTAGAGATGGAGCTTATGCATGGGGTGACGGGTCCTGTACAGATTGTAGAGGTCTTAGAGTCGAGGCGCATTGTGACAGCTACGTGGCATCGAGAATGGGAAGCTACAGGTCACCAAGTATTGGGCTTCCGCACTCCAACTCTGCCAGGGAGATCAGACCTACATGGTTGATTTTAGGGCTTAAGGATGACTGACTGAGACTTGCGTGGCAAGAGCTTAGTTCAAAAGTTCAAATTAGAATCCTCAGTCTAGGCAAAACTAACGACACCTGATTGTACTTGTTAGGTAGCCGAACAGGGGCTGAAACTTCGTGTATGCGGCAAGTTAGCGCCCCCCCCCCCCCCCCCCCGTCCAGTTTGGACCCACCGGTGTCGCGGTGCCTGCCAATGAGAGTTCTATTTCGCGGAGAAACGTTTCAACACGCAAAACTTTGAAAACGGCAAGTTTGAACCAACATCGCACTCCAAAGTATGCCAGCGCCCAACCCCTGTGAATGCCTTTCGAAGCCGCTTCCGCTTCCTGAGCTCCTTCTAATCGGCAATTTGCCACCAAAATCGAGCCCACATGCGCCAGAGCTTCGAACCCTTTCTAATAGCCCTTCAAAACCCCTTACGAGACCCTTCAACATGCTGGCAAGTTCTCAGTCAAGCTGAGCCACATGCCAGGAGACGGTTTAATTTTTTCAACCCTTCTAGAAGCTCTTCGTACATCTTCCGCGAGGCAGCGGCAAGTTAGAACTTCTGAAGCCCTTCCCAGACCCTTCGGAAACTTATTTAAAGGGCAAGTCAGAACAAGCCACCTTCAATACTCCTCGGAACCGAAAGCTCATATTGTTGAGTGCCCT